>BGPT01001843.1:53901-83282 GCA_003297045.1 Symbiodinium sp. clade C Y103 | reverse complement strand
GCAGCCAACCGCAGCAACGACGTTGACACAGCAGTCCCAAAAGAGAGCCCGGTTTTTGGCAGGCTTCACGGCCTCGCTCACATGGGCCCTCGTAATATAGTTATTGGAGCTATGTTCACCAACTTTGCTATCCTTAGGGGGCCCCACATTGTACCTTGACCACGCCACACGTGACGGCTGATGGTGAACTCCGCACTTCCAAATGCAGAGCAACTGACACCCGACGATCATGAAGCGCTGATCATCGACCTGTGCTTGGATGTGCATCCCGTTTAGTAAGTGGTTTATAATATTTTATAATCCATATATCTATATATAAGGCATGTAATCCCATCATATCCCATCTATAAGTGGGGATATACCCTTTAGAATTGGAATAATTGGGGATATAACCAAATAACCATATATAAGCCATTTACCAAGTGGGATGCACCTCCAATTGCCACTGGAAACCCTGAAGTTCCGATCACCAGTAGGTCTTGGTTTTTACCCCTTACCATCCCTGTATGTTATTTATACTAATTGTTATAAGTTCCATGTGTGTGCCATGATTATGGTGACTTTGTGGACAAATTTCATACAAATTTACATGGAGGATTTGGCGCGTCAGAGAGCCTTGCTGCGTATATGATCATGGATTCATTGTTGCTTACCCATATCATGTGGCAGCTGTACCTACCCAACTCACTAGACGGTGAAAAAACAGACATAGTTACCAATTTTTTGTTGTTTTTGTTTTCCATGATTTCTGGTACCATCAGTCGGGAGAGAAACCTCCAACTATAGTTATACACCCACTTAATTCACTGGAATGCAGCCCCAAGTACAAAGCCATTCATATCCCATTAAATCTCCATCTCCTGACGGTTAACCCTGATCAACATCCTTGGTTGTTTTTGGTTGTTGAAGGGTGATCAACCTACCCAAACAGTCCTGCCCAAACTCATCACCAGGTCACATTGAATCCGCACTGCCGCAACAGCGTCTCTTTCTGCGGCTTCAGTGATTCGTCGTTGGCAGTCAAAATCAAGACCTGCGCTGGCGGGGGTTTCTGTGGGTTTCTGGGATGCTTAAGTGTTTAGCAGGGACAAACTTCACCAGAAACCATGGGAAATTTCGGAAAACCATGGATTTACCAGCTTACGACGAATCATGTTCCGTTCTGTTTCTGGTGCGAATCTAAGAGGATGCGAGATTCATTCTCTTGTTGGTGGCTTCAACCCCCCAAATTTTCATGAAAGTCAACCCCAGAATCATCCCGTAAAGGGTCCCAAAAAATCGACCCGATTCATCCCAAAAAACCAGCAGATTGGGTGCTGCCGATGTTCCTGCCTTTTCAAAAGCCATACCTTCCCCCTTTCCTATCCCTGACCCCCTGGCAGTGCTCATGGCAAAAAATCGAGCTTCAACTTTCAAGTTTCCAGGACTGGGTCGTATTTGTGTCGTATGAAAGTTAACGAAGTTAACGCAAAAAGACACACATCTCAAAATGCATGGGTATATGGCCATGATTTTAGAGGTTTAATGGTTTAAAAATGTTGAAACCCAACCTATGGGGCTGCAATCATCGACATGTCAAGGTACAAACACTAAGCATGGCTTTGATCCTCCCCCATACCACAAGGTCGAGGGATATCAAACATACAACTCAAAAAATGACAAGGCACACTAAGACTACTACAATTAATTGACCCTAATTGGGCCTGTCAAAAAAATAATTATGCCCATTCAATCCCACTGGTGAAGAAAATCATTCCCTTTCCAGGCACATCCTGGAAAACGAATCCGTCAATGCGACCGCTCACCAAGACTTACCCTGTTTTTTATCGGCGTTGAACGTTGGAACCGCTACAGATCACCCGTCAATCTGCACCTTGTCGTATTTGTCGAAGGCAACAGAAATCATCGGACTCTGCATCATTGAACCTCATAAGGTCCAGGGAAAAAAAGCCGGGGATGTGCAGGTTTCTCGACCAGAAAGGTATGACACCAAGCATGATGATCAATTTTATGAGCATCAAATTGGATGCAATGGGACTATGATCAACAATATCATACTTGGGTGTGTGCAAAAAGGGAGCAAAAAGGGAGGATATCCACAAAAAAGGCCATTTGAACAGGAAGAGTAGTTATGCTACATAGTGTAGTTGTTTGGCGTTGGGGGTACCTTTTCAGACAAAACCGATCCACTTGATTCATGCTCTACGGAAGGTTTCACCCTGAAGGGGCATTCGGCAGTCGTGACGTCAGCCAGCCAAATGGCTGTGGGCGTGACAATCTTAATGTTTTCACTTTTTTGTACATAAAGTAACTCTTATAGTATATCCACCATACATCCACCATTTGTAGTTTCGAGCCCACGTGGCAACTTAGCCATCATGGGGGCCCTACATTGCCACATTGTAGGGTCTCCGCATGCTAGGTCTATAAATCCCGGTTGAATGGGGTATGACCACCCTGAATTTCATTTCCGATTTGCCTGGTGAAAATCACGTCAAAGTTTGCTCAGATCCAATTTGTGTGGTGGTCTAAACCTCAAAAATTGGTCGCTTAATCTGCAACTTCTGTTCAAACCATGTTTTTTTCTGGGAACATGGGGGGGAACCGACTTCCATTGATCTTCTCAGGGTTTGATCCATTTTGATGGCAGCCGTTTGTTTTACAGCTACCTTTTTGGGGCTGTTTGATTCCATCGCCATCTCTGATGTCTTAGGGCTGCTACCCAGGCTAAAGAGTTTGACGGGGATTTCCAATCATTGTTCGCAATCAACACCAACATATTATACCAACATATTTTATCATCATCATCATCATCATCATCATCAGCCAAGGAACTCATGAAGACCGGAACCGAGACAATGCTACCTGCACAGCAAAAAATGGGAGAAACAATGGCAGGTTTTAGACCTGGGAGGACTGACATCCGTGGATTTTTTCACGCAAAGTTCTTGACGTTTTAAAAAGGGGCGATCAAAACCAGTTTCGACTGTTATGGCCCTGTTAAATGGGATTATAACTCCTGTAACTAAGGCTAATAGGTATAATGCCTCCATGTTAGGCGAAGGAGCGACCGGCAACCAGAAAATATGCAGCTGAAAAACCATTCCAACACATTATTCACCACAACATTTACTACCCCCCAATGATGTGAACGTTGGTTTACACAGCCCGTGAATATTATAGTTTCCAACTGGAACTGCATTTCGAAGTAACTATAATTTGGTTTTTGACCCGATCCAACTATAGTTATTTCACGAAAAACTCATCAGGTAATGGAATTATGTCCAACCGTCTTAGCCATTCAGAACAGGGGCAGGACCAACAAAATTTTGTTTGCGTACATGTATGTAAATAAAAGTATACCCCAGGTATCCCCAGATTACCCCAATATGCCAACATGTTTCATTTTGAAACGAAATCCCTCTACATGGTAGCCTAGGTGGGGGCAATGTCTAATTGTTTCACTTGGGTGAACTAACCCACCTTTACCCCGTCCTGGATAGTTTGCCATCAAGTATTGTTGCTGAAATCACATTTTTCTGTTTGTTTTCCACCATTCTATTCGTTACCCATCATTTTCCCATTCATATACCAAAAAATATCCCCATTAAATACCATTAAAACCGATTCAGACCCATTACACTCGTTGATACTTCAAATAAATCCGTTCAAAAAGGAACGATGAAATCACCGTGAATTTCTCCCATGAACTCCCTTTATCAATGACCACCGCCTATTGTCGCACCGGCAAGCGGCTTGCCAAAGGTTGGAACGCCATCATGAAGCCGCAGTCCCCTGTGATCCCAGCCGCACCACGCATCTCCAGCCACTTCAGGGCATCAATGAACTCCTGGAAGGGGGGCCGGCTTGCGTTGAACGTAAGGTCGAAAAATCCAGGAAATCCAATATCTAGATAGTCACCCCCAAGAAGATGGGAAAGTGAACTATCAATGTGTCACGAAATATCAATAATTACACCTAGATCATAGCTCAAATCCAAAAGATATCAGATCGCGGTTCTCCCCCCAATAATGTTTGTTAGTTTATCATCAGAAATTAGTTCGTTATTTATTCATTAACTAGTTTGATATATCTACCATAAGTCCAATCGTTATTAAAGTTATGTTCATCAACTTCGTTAATTATCTAAAATGATCAGAAATGATCTAAATCCTCTTAATTTCCCATGAAATCGCCATGAAGTTCACATATCTTCAATGGCACCACCCTGCAGTTCTATCCACTTCACCTCGTTACCACAGCCTCCCGTCACGGTTTCCCGCTGCCCCGTTTCACGACGCCGCTCCTGTTCCACGTCCTCCGACATCTGCCCGGACTGGGCCATGGCGAAGGTGAAGCCAGGTACCACACGGAAGAGCACGTCGTAGTTGTAGGTCCCCGGGCAGTCCACATCGCCTGAATGAAGAGGTGGGCCAAAAAATGGTGATATGTGTTGCATTGTGGATTGTGGATTTTAGATAGATAGATAGACAGACAGATCGATAGATAGATAGACAGGCAGACAGACAGACAGACAGGACAGACCGACCGACCGACCGACAGACATATAGAGAGATAAACAAATAAATAGATAGATAGATAGATTGATTGATTGATTGGTTGATTGATTGGGAGATTCAGAAGGATATAGAGAAATAGATGTAGATACAAGCAATAATTTAATGGATACATATATACATACATGTAAACCTATGTGTATATATTTTATGTGTATATATGTGTGTGTGTGCATACATATACATGCACGTTTTTACAAGTATTTCATACAAATATGGCTCAATATGTCTATATACATATATATATATATATATTTATACAATATACATAATATATTTTTGTATATACAAAAATGTTGATAACAGTATATATATATATATCATTGTATGTATACGTAGTTTTGTGAATAATTGCATTTGAATTATAGAAGATTTTTGCACATGTACCGCATCTGCTATCTCCCGAAGACAGGGAGTTATGAGGAATTCGTGCAATGGATTGTACCAAGAATGTGACATTACGTGTGTACCCGCTGATATGTAAATGTCCCCTTTAAGGCAGATGCTGCACAATAGTGATTGGGAAAACCATATTCAGCTCTGGTGGGTCAAACATAGGTGAAGCAGCTGAACCACGGAGAAATTATATTTGTCCAAAAAATCATCCATCTTTGGGTGGTCGGTGGTTGATAAATTTGGCCAGCAAGATTCGGATGTGGCTATGGATCACAAAACCAATACACCAGTGAACATGAAAACAGTTCGAATTTATTGATATCCATGCCCTCATATACTGGTTTCATTGGCTTTGACCAAAGTCTTGGATTGTCAAAACCTTTCAAACCAATAGCCAAAGTCTATCAAAAATCCATTTGCTCCCCTTTATGCCCAATTCTAAAATGTGCAAAAGATAAGGTTGAATATATCCTCATTACCATGTACCAAAACAACACCCCAATTCATCCCCCGCAGCAAAGTAGTCAAAGTAGTCTTCCTCTCAAGCTAATCACCCTCTTTGCCAAGGTTTATGTGAATGGAGAGGTGGTGTCCGAGTTCATGCAAGAAGTTGGTTTTGAACGAGCTTAAATGGAGTTTATGGTGATTGCAACTATACTTAGGTGGGTTCTTTAACCACGGGACCACTTGGGTAGTCAATTTTTTCCGTACTTGGCTTTGCTTTACTTTGATTTTCTTTAGTTGGAGCCAAAGCAGCATTTCTGAATCCGTGGTACTTCGTTGCCAAGCTAGCGCCACGATTGTCAAAGCACTATCTTACCACTGATTTTCCACACGTGTGTTACCGTGCCTGCCAACGAATGCTCAACTTCTTTATTCCCTATCACATCTTGCAGCTTGAAACCATGGAATCATGTTTGCACGCTCTTGCCCAACTTTTTCAATGCCATGTCAATGTCTTCCTCTCAGCATTCACATGGCCATCATCAACAAATCATCACCATCAACATTTGCATCAAGGGCAAAATGCTTCTTGCAAAGTAGCCATGCCAGCACCAGAATGACCATGATGTTGCCGTGTGCTGTATCTTTTTCACCGATCGACGCAAGATTTGGCGTTCTTCAGCTAAAAATTAACCATGCTGATCTGTGCACTGTACATATATGTCGGCTAGGCAGCAGCAATTGATTGCGCGTATTATTTCTACTACTGAATGATTTCACGCCTAATCCAAAAGACTGCGGAGGTTCTTGTGAAACTGACGCTTCAGCTGTTCCTCCGGAGACATCTTTTCACGAAAGCGCATGCCGTCATACCACTCTGGGGTCAAAAGCAACGTCTCGGGCGGCAGCCAGGCACTTCGGCCTCTGAGCTGCACGTAGATCCCTGAACGATCCAGATGTGTACGTGGGGGGAGTAGGCCTTGCCTGTCTGCGAGGATCTCGCCCACCATCCACACTTCGGCCCAGTAGATTTGCCAGAGCGGAAAAGAATGTCCTCCAAGAAATGTGCCTGGCAAACGTGTTGGTTGGCTTACGCCCAGGCCGCCCAGGTAGGCGTATTTCTAACAATGCATGCAGAGTAAATGAAACGATGTTTCTATATATATATATATTGCCCACCTCCAAGCAGATTGTACTCCGCGCAGAAGCCGCGGACGACATCATCATAGGCAAGCTCGCACTGCAGCACCATGCAGAGTTGCGGCCATCGTGGCTTAGCGAGATGCACGCTCTACATATTATTCTTATACTTTTCTTTGCTAAGGCCGCTCGCAGCACTTGGGATGAAACATTGAAAGCCACTGCAGAGAACAGCTTGGGGAGGTTGTGCTGTGTCCGGTCATTCGAACAACACCAAGTCGTTGAGTGATTCAGGAAGCACGTTGTATGCTTGATCTTTCTATTGTGTTTTTAGTTTGTGCATTTGACAGTGGAGACATGCTGTCAAGCGAGTGTGCACCATGCCACACCGCACCCTGAAGAAGGGTTTCGCCAATTGCTTCTCTACCAGTTTTTGCTGGAGCCAATAGCCAACAGCAGATTTGAACCAATGAAATCCGCCATTGAAAGGAAAAAGCGTGCTTAACCTACTTCGTGAATAATGTGCTGTCAATTTTGAATACATTCCTCTCTGGATCTTTGCAATGGGCCATTCCTGATTTTGATGGCTGCTTAGAACATCGCTTGCTAGTGTGTAAAACGTGGCATTTCCATCGGCCGCGGAACGCTGCTGCCTTTTTTGCCTCGCGCGCTCTTCTCATATGCCACGCAAGCAAAGCCTTTCAGCTCTGCTGAAGAGGCCGGAGGAGAATCCGCACCTGGCAGCTGCGCGGTCATTTCAATGTTCAAACCCAAGCTTCTTCCTAGCAAACAGGCTGTATTAGACACCTTGCCTTGCAGGTGCTGTCCAAGCGCTGCAGGACTTACAGAACGTCAAAGTCACGCCTTTGCAGTACACGATCGCGCTCAATGCAAGCACGGGTTCGCTGCCGGCATCTGCAATCTGTTTGCGCTGACAAACTGCAAATGCGCCCTCAGGATTGCTGGCCTGCGAAGGAGCACAGTCTATCGGGCGAGGCCGGCCACCTGCGAGCCAAAGGGCGGAGAGGGAAACGAATCAGAAGCCTAAGCTTTATTTCGCGCCTGCTGCAGCACATCCTGTCTGTGGGCAGGAAAGCTGAGGACCTGCTGCGCAGGGAAGGCCGACAAAGCTGTTCAGTCCCGTGTCGAAGACAAGAAATCTCGCCTCCGCAGACCGTTCTCTTCGGCCCGCTTCACGTCCTCCGCGGTGACTTCAAATGCCTCGCAGAAGCCATCCCAGTACGTGTATACAGTTCATTGTTTCGTTGTCACACACGCCGCACGCACACACATGACTGATTTGCAACCAAGCAGAAACACTGCTGCGGAGGGCGCTTTCAGGGACTGGACCCGATAAACACGCGTGGGCCCAGTCCGTGAAGCGCTCAGCCCTGGCCCAGATGGAATTGGAAATCCATCCAGACCAGGGCGCCATGCTGATTGTAGCCCCAATCCTGCAAGGCAAGTCCAATGCTGCTGTTTTGCTGTCCTTCCATCTGTTTCCCGGCCGGCCCTCCTTCAAATGCCACATGCGCTCCGTGGGCGGGAGGACGGCGATTACTCTGCGGTCGCCTGCGCGCAGATGCGTAACCGGATGCCAACATACAACGACATAGTGAGGCGTGTAATGGCCCGGCTTGGCTTCGCTCGCGCCCTGCAAACCAGAAGGCGACAAGCGAGGAAGAGGACCAGGACAACCACTGGGCAATCCGGTACTCAATATGTTCAACGAACAAAAACGATAATTGCTGTAAAATCAACCATTCGAAATTTGATAAGAAAATACTGAGATATACACGTGCACACATGTACATATGTAAAGAATAATGAAGAATTCCATATCTACATCTATTTATACAGGTATAGATATACATATACATATACAAGTACCTTTTTATGTAAATGTACATATACGTACACATATATAAAATATACATATACCTATTTAGATATACATGTAAGTACATCTACATACAAACACACACATATATATATACATTGAAATATATATATATATAAACATATATTGTAGACATATGTCAATATGCATATACCTGAATATACATATATATATAAATAAATATATATATATATATACACGTAACCACCAACATGACCAAAGAAAGTCTAGTTCACAAACTTCCGAGTTGCGGATGAATGTCAAAGGGTATTCTTGTCATCCTCGTCAGCATGTTCGTCATCACCATGTCATCATGTCATCTTGTCAACATATCATCATTATCATCATTATCATCATCATCATCATCATCATCATCACCAATATCATCATCCTCATCATCATGTCATCATGTCACCACGTCACCATGTCATCATGTCACCATCGCACATGTGTGTTATAGAATCGCGCGCGTGCGAGCTCACGGGTGAAAAACACTTTTGGGTGCGAAATCTTGTTTTTTTCGGGTAAAGTGGTTTCTGTGGGCGCCGAAGTAGGGTCTGTTTCCGCGGTTGCGGGCCTCGATCTGGGAAAGTCGTCGGCAAAAAGTGCACAGGACTGTAGCGAGAGCTCGATTTGCAGTTGATATTCTGCGCCTCTTTTTTTGGCAAATCCCCCCAGATTATCCCCCAGACTATCCCCAAGGGTGACCTTTTGGTCCAAAAGGTCGTCCCTGAAGAAATTCTACACCTCTTTTTTGCAAATCCTAGCCGCAGATTATCCCGCAGATTATTGCCAAGAGTGACCTTTTGGTCCAAAGGATCGTCCTCTGAGGAAAACCATGTCAAACACAAAATCCATGACGCAGATGGTCTTTGCAAATGGTCCAAAGGGTGATGCTTTGGTCCAAAACATCGTCCCCGCAGAATATCAACAAGGTCGTCCCCGCAGAATTAGAAAACCTTGCCCCTGTGGAACATCAAAAAAGTCGTCGTCCTCAGAAAACAAAGAGAACACCCCCCCCAAGAAAATCAGGAATGTCGACATTTCAAGAATCGGTAATATTAGGGGAAAACATGGAAGTATGGGGCAATGTAGAGCGAACTGTTGCAACTTTTTTCGGGGCAACAAGATGGTTTTCTCAAATATCATTGCCATGGTTGTAGAATATACTTGGCCTCGTTGCAGTTCTTCATGTTTTTTGCAAAGGTAATTCTTTGAAAGTATTGTTGCTGAGCAACCACCACATTTCAATCCACAAAGTCCTTTGCAGAAAGACCGGAATAATGTGTTAACAGTATAGCTTTGCAACGTAAGGCATTTTGGATACGTTACGTACAAGCACACCAGCATGGGTAGGACCCAAACAAACCGAGATGACACCCAAATGCAACGAAAACTACTTGATAATACCTAATCATACTCATCTAGTGGAAGGAGTTTTGTAAACTTTGCGATTTCCAACTGCGCACCTTGTATCTCCAAGGTAAAACCACATTGCACTAAACAACACTCCTTATTACCCATTACCCTTAGCTATATGCATGAATATTATCCCTTTAGCTATCCAACTAATCCGTGACATTTGGAGGACGTTCGCGTAATATTCCCATTGTATTCCCCTTATTACCTCATGAATTGGTTATATCCCGTTGATATATCCCCTGGTATATTCCTAGCCGAATTATTCCCATTCTGTTCCCGTTATATTCTCGTTGTTTCCCTTTATCATCCCATTAGGCTCCACTAAATCTCCTACTCATCCGCCCATTGAACACCCTTCTTCTTCCCCACACCATCAGGATCCCATGATATGGCCATGAAATTCCCTTTATTATCCCATCAATTGGTTAAATCCCATTTTCAAATCAACATATGCAAGGTTTTGGTTATCCCAACATATTACCCTCCACCCCAAAAAAATAGATCCTGGGGAAAATTCATTTCTAGTGGAAAGGAATCTTCCAATCCCCAACTCGTGGCAATGTCTACAAGGTGGTGCCCTGTTTGACAGCTAAGCTGATGAACACAGTTCAAGAGGCGGTTCGTCTTTTGGTAAATATATCAAACTAGTTTATGGGGTTATAAACCCGACAAACATCACTGCGGCGCCACATTGTATCTGACATCTTCGGAATTCAAACTAGGTCACGGGCCGCGCAACGGCCCCGCTGTTTTGACGGGTCATAATTCATGTTTCAATCTTTCCGAAACTCAGGTTGTAAGCTATTGTTTGATAAATTGGAGAAATCATGAAATCAATTTCGTATGGAAATGTGCGGATTCAGGGCTCCCACATGCATTTTAAGCCATGCCTGCCAATGAATTTAAGGGTAGTCCAAAAGCCGCTGCTTTTGCAAATGTTCTTTTTTCTTTACTTCTTGCCTTTGCAGAGGTGACCAGTGTCTTTCCACAAGTCTTTCGATTTTTTCTGGACATGAAGGTGTGCATGTATGTAACCAGCCTCGGATTGAGGGCTTTGTCTTTGCCTTTGGCAGTGACCTGTGCTGTCAAAAATGACTTGCGGTCTTTCCACAGGCGGTCAATCTTTTGAGTTCCAATGCTTTCGCTCTAACCTTTGACAGCAGTGGCATCATGACGAACGAAATGCATCTCTTTGTGCTTGACCGCCCTGTGGTTCAGGCCTTTCTTTTTGCACTCACTGGCCCATGCTTTGCAGCCGTCTGAATGTACATGGGAGCATGAACCGTGAGGAGCGTAGCAGCAAATGTCTCAAATGATGTAGCAAAAAAAGTACCGCAGCGTAGCATAACGTGTGGTACTTCAGAACTTCATGTGCATGAACCATGATGAGCCTATTTTCAAGAATGAACCCTTAAGCACGTTATTGCGCCCCCCCCCTACCCACCCAAAACCCCCCCAACTTCCCCAACTCCATAAACAAAGAGGACCTGGTCACACTTCATGAATAGGACATGTGCAACAATAAGTAGCATACAAAACACCAAAAACCCTGGGGCCGTTGGGCGGCCCGTTAGCTCAAAGTACAATCTAGTTGTACTGATGTAACCTTATGGGGATGTAATGGTGGTATTTTTTAAACATACATCTATATATGGTGATAATAAGGGGGAAATTCTCGCGGATATATCGAACTAGTTTTTGCGGTTCCAAACCAACTCTATATTCATTTTGGGAGGTTTCCAAGTCATGGGGGTACCCCCAAAAAATCCCATGGTTTTTTTGGGTCTTACATTATAAATCATCCAGCTATTGGGGGTACCCCCAGGTATGCAAAACCCCCCGGGCAAACAAAATCACCACGTTGAAAAATAAAGAACTTCTCCCCTTCTTCCGAAATCCAAGGCGCCGGGTGCAGGAGGGTAGTTGTAGTCTAAGCGGATGACGCCTGATTTCGCGCGGATTTCGGGTGCCAAACGGATGTCATGTCTTGGGTACCACAACGTACAGCTGTTTATAGATCACGTATATGTATGCATATATATATATACGAACATACAAGGTGAATCGGTGTATACATATATATATATATATATATGTATTTATGTATGTATACGATGTGTCTCATGCGTAATGTGTTTAAATACTGTTGTGCATATACAAATATGACTCTTAAGGTGTACATTTAATTACGGAACTGTTCATGTACATGTATGCATTTAAATGTGTATATATATATATATATCAGTTGTCATGAAGGAGTATAAATAAGTATATATATATAATATACAATCATATGTGTATATATATATATATATGTTATATATGCATGTAGACTTATATTTTTATGATGTGTTGCAGACGTGGGTCAAGGATCGGAAGACGTTCACAAAAATAGAAATATAAGCGGACACGGTATACATCTTGGGCTTCTTGTTCGGGCAAGGCAATCCATGCTGCATTGTCGAGATGACTGAATGCCTCCTCTACCCTTTTGTATTCAGTGTAGGATAGAGATGGCTAGGCCAAGGGATGTCCTTGACAGTGGTGTTGAGCTTCAGTTAGTTACAGCCGCAGTCCAAATTGCGCAAGGCCTGGGATACTGGGATCGATGCCCAGAAAACAGAATACACGCTGGAAATGGTCAAAGCTCCGTCCAGCTGAAGGAGCACACCTCCATGTGCGGAGGGGGTTTCTCTAACGATTCAGTTTCATTCTGATCGCTCGCATGCGGCGGAGCATCAGTCATGTCTGCAAACGGGGCTCGTGTCACCAGAAAATTGTCACTCTTGGTGAGGTATTCCAGGAGGAAAACTGCAAGAGACAGGCCTGCAAGTATCCCACACAGAAAAGGGCTGAATGAATGATGATCTAGAGAGGAGGCAACCAGTTGTAGAGCACGGGCGCGATGAATGGCACTCATGTAACACAAAAATTCAACATGGAAATCTTGGACGGGGGCTCAGTTGAGCTGGAAACATGCAAGGATACGTCATATGACAGTACAAAAGAAGGTTCTTTGTCGGTTTGCACACAAACCTCATGAGTATTACATCAAACATAAAACTCCATCAACAAGTTGAGCTACGTCATATGCATATATATATATTATTATATATTATACATATGATATCAAATATAATCATAATATGTATAATCATCAATATGTATATTAAATTATATATACCACATCTTGTAAAGATATATATATATAGTATATTGTATATATTGTATTAATATATATATATATATTATATATTATTATATATATATGGTATAATATATATATATATTAAATATATATTATAATATATATATATATATATATTAAATATAATATATATATATTGTATAATATATATATATATATATTGTATAATATATATCTTATATCTAATATATATTATATATATATATTACAATATATATATATTGTATAATCCATCTATATGTAATATAATGTATGTATATCATATTATATATTATAGATTATAAATTATATATATAATATTATATATTGTATATTATGTACTATGTATTATATATCATTTACTATTTATTATATATACTGTGTAAACCAGGCTGTTTAGAGCCCAGTTTCACTCTCCGATGATCCAATTCATCTTGGTAAATGTGCTGAAAGTCCATGGATGGAGATATGATGAAGAGGTGATATAAGTAGTGTCAAATGCATCCCTTGATTTAACATAGAACTACTGACATTTTGGTTGGAGCAACACATACGAACTTTCGGCTTCAACATGTTGTTGACTCACTTTGAATTGACAAGAAGTTAGAATCAACTGGCCATAAGTTGTCAATATTGGAATAGTCAGTTTTGAATCCCATAGTGATATGACCAACCATCAGATCATCCATGTGTGTGAAACCTTCGGTGAAAGGCGTGGCGCTTTCCAACAAAAAAAACTGATAGTTCTCATGACAACATATCAGTCGCCCTAGAATTAGGAGATCCACCAAAAATCATGAATCCACAATCATGGGTCAACGTTGTCAGGGATGATCAGCAAGCAGTCCAGACGCTTCGGTATTCTAATCATGTATGTGATATATATATATATATATCATATATATTTATATATATTGAAACCCGCCAAGAAGGTAGAAAAGTCACATCCTACTAAAATGGTGATAAATAAAATATATATTTTGTTGGGTGGATATATGTAGGGAATTGTAGGGACAGCAGCTACAAGGCGTCCCTATAGCCATGGTGAAAAGATCTGAAGAGATCATGCCCATTTGGGAATGGTACACATACCACCTATAAAGATGGTGAAATTGGGGATGGTTGTTTATTATTGTTTTACCAACTGAATATATACATATGTATATATATATACACGATTAATGATTAATGGTTTCTGGTCATCCCCCCAACATGAATGGGACCATGGGGCATATAATGAACAACCCAAGCATATAGTCCCTACTTGCAGTAGATGAATCAATCGGTTATGTTGATAGCTTGCAAAACACAACCACGTACTACTATCAATAGCAATGTCTACTATCAATCAGGCTACAGTCTGTTTCAAGCTTGGAATTCCATTCCGTTTTTGCATGTTTTTGCTGGTTACTAAATACCCCCCGTCAAAGTGGCGAAACAGTAGTTACCCTCTGGTAATTCAACGTAGCTACAGAAAATCGTAATCTTTCATGGGTAAGTCATCTCTGAAAGGGACAGGTTCCATTAAAACAACTGAAATTACGGAAAGGTAGTACGAAACGTCCCCTTGGAGTCGGTGGTCGTGAAGCGCAATGATTGGTGGTGTCCACATCATCTGGGTGGCTTGTGGAAGCCCTACATGTCTAGCCCTTCGTAACAAATCCAATGGAAAATAATTGATAAGTTCATATCAGTTTACTGTTTGTTCAATACCAATCTTTACTGTTTTTTCACACATAGATTGGCGAGTTTAATTCTTTACCAAAGTTTGACTTTTTGGCTTAACCAAGCATTAATCCCAACAAAGCCAAACATCTATTTATATATGGAATCCATCCAGTGATGCGGGTTTTAACCTGTACTCCACCGCTACAGAATCCAATAATTACACATTGAAATTGGGGGTAAAGGGGGTAAAGGGAAGAATTCGCAGCAGCTCGACGCCTAAGATTGGAGCTTGTTGTCTGCGAACCTGTCACAAGCAGGGCGAGAACGTTCCTCTACTATGTTGCTGTTTGTTGTTGTGTTGTTCAGAAAAAACACATGAAACTGTTTCCTGGATGAACTGATGATTTCAATTATGAAATGCTTTTAATGGCCCTGAAATGACGAGGTTGTTGGGGAACTTTGCTCCACTGGATGTATCCCATAGTTTTGGACTGTTTTGGTTAAATGATCCTATTGCTCCATGTTTGATGCTTAGATCTTGTCACATCTGCCGTTGAAAAATCTCCAAATCCAGTTTTTGTCTGTCAAAATTCCTATTTGGGTCGTGAAAATCAACAATTTTGGTTACTTAAATCCCCATGTCAGTTGCTTAAACCATGTCTCCAGCTTTTCGGGCTACGGTTGAGCGTATAGATGGCAAAAAAGAACCATAGTCATCGGGGCCCCATGACCCAACTTATGGAAGTCATTACAGTAGTTGTAGTTGTACCGATCAATAAACCCATTCCTGCACCCTCAAGGCAGTGTGTGACTTGAAATTCCAAATTTGATCAAATTTGGTTGATTATATCCCCGATGTTGGTTGCTTAAACCACGTCTCCACCACCCCCCTCGTAATATTGATATTATTTGATATTAGTCTGGCTGTTGCCAATTATTTTTTGTTTCTTTCCCATAGAGTTCTATGATGATGATCAGGTGCTCGGGGTATAAGATTCTCCAGCAGTTGACATCATCGAAATTATCCCAATGATCATCCCAACTATATCCCCATCAATTCCTCTTCTTGGTAAAATTCCTGTGATTCACCAGTGGATACCCTACAAAAGAATACAATTCTTGACTGGTGCACCTGAAAAATTCCCATTTAAGAATCGCACAAAAGATTAACTAAAGGATTATGTCCCTACCCATCCGCTTAAGGTTAAATCCACCAGTGGATTCACCAGCACTTCTAGAATCAGTTCGATCTATACCTGGCAGTGGATATCCCAACTATACCCTCTGGTAATTTTAACATAGCTATTGAAACTTGTGATTTATAAATAGTTGATTTACCTATAAAAAATGGTGACCTTCCATAGCTATGTTTGTTTACCAGAGGGTATCTCCAACTATATCCCCGTCATCGATGGCCTTCTTTTGAATCTGCTCAATCTCCTGCCCCTTGCTCAGCGCCTCTACCTTCTTCCTTGCCGGAGCTGGGCAGTGAACTGCCCAGCTTGACTCAAAAAAAAAACGGAAATCGAAGTTGGATGAAAGAACTGGATAGAACTGGGGGGAACAAACCGGGTAATCAGGGTTCTATGGTGAGTACATGTGAATATGGATTTGTCTGAAAATATGGTACCTCTAGGAATCCGTTGGTCAATGATCATTTTCCCGACTAACTGGCGATTTAGAAGGTATACGATGTACCCCATTTTCAGGCAGACACCATTGATAATGGGAGACCCCTCTATATTATCCTCTATGAATCAACCAAGCAGCAGGAAAAGGACATCCATGCAACCAAAATTGTGAATACAATCATCCATAATCAAACTGTGAGCGCTGTGAGTTGAGTTGAGGGTTGAACTACCCAAAATGTAATGATCCATGAGTCCATGAGTGATGGTGATTCTTGCTGCATGCCTATGGCTTGCTAGTCATGCTTGCTAGTCGGGCGCCGGTCAAAATTCCAGGATTATGAACTGGTTGGTGGAAAATGGCCTGTTTGTCGATTATTTGCCTTTGAAACCTTTGAACAAATGTTGATGTGTTTTTCATCTTCCATAGCTATGATAAATTACCAAAGGGTAAAGATTATATGATGTTTGAAACCACGAACCAGACTAGAATGAACCATCGACAATCAACCCATTGGGTGGTCAATCAGTCAGTTGTACTTGACAACATATCCATGTTTTGCTCTTGATATTCCCGTTGCTTTCCCGATTGATTGTGGTCAAACAAAACTTTCAAGCACCAACTAGATCATGAGTATATATAAGTTACATCCCCATTGTATCCCTACCATCTCAACATCAAAACAATATATGATAATATATGTGTCAGGTAGCAAGGTGATTTCTTCAACACCCACGACCTTGGATAAGGCATGGCTTCTTTGTAGAGAATCTACCTGTGGTTCATTGTGCTTCCCCAGTTCAAACCAGATATGGCAATGTTTGCTTCCTAATTCTAGTGAATCCCTAGCTTGTTAGCTAAGTTGGTGAACATAACTCTAACTGTTTGGTCTATGTAAGAATATCTCAGATATATCTATACTCCAGGATGTCCTCACGGGTGTCCATTAGGCACCATTTTCAAGGTCCTGAACTAACAAATAATGAGCTATTCATTCATAGTAGTCTTTGATTTCCCCACGGTTGCTTCCAGAAATGCGTGTCATTGCGTGTCATTGCCGTGTCATTTCGGTCGGTAGGGGGTGTTCAATAAGCACCCCTTAGGCAAACGGGTGTCCAATAAGCACTCCTTGGAAACGTGTGGGGTGCTTCTCATTTCGAGTCGATTCTGACCAGTCTTTTTGAAAACTTGGGAAATTTTCACATCTGATCATCTGACACGAAATGACATGCATGTATTTCTTCTCACCAAAAATTAAGTCGGGTGCACCACAAATGCCACCGGGTGGGATTGGCGGATTTGGGATTGGAGGTTATGTTTTTCTGACATGCCATCTCCATGAACTCTAAGGGGTGTCCATTGTCCACTAAGCACAGGTTGTTCATTAAGCACCCCTTTGAACGTGCTGGCTTGCTATGGTTTAGAAACCAACTTATAACTGAGGGGGGCAACCCCTTGTACAAATGGTTTGGAACTCGGGAAAACCACAATGGCAATTCCTGCTTCGAACTGGGGGTTCCAGCTTTGAAATGTGGCAAGGCCGGCGTTGCCAATGCGTCCGAGATGCCCCAGATTCTTCTGCGCCTTGTTCACCAACAGAGCCTGCTCATCTTTTGTCAAATGAGCACCTGAGATGTTGCCATTTTGGGACCAGCCTGGATATGGCGGATCTTCGTATCCAGATTGTATAAACATATGACTCATATGACCTTGCCAAGACATGGGTCCCCTAGGGTAAACATACCAAAAGAATGCGCTAGGAAAATAATCTACACCTAGTGGATTTTCCACGTCTATGTTAGTTTTCCACGTCTATGTTGGCTTGCAGGAGGGTATTCAACAAAACATCATGAGATCATAGGTTATCCAACAAATTGGGAATCTTCCAAGCATGAGGAGAGAATGGATGTACTTGCATGAAAATAAAGGCCATGGCCAATTCAGGCATCAAGCACAGTTTTCCTGCTGAACCATGAGAAACTTACTCCTCTTACAATGTGAGGCCCCCAAGATAGCTAGCTTGGTGACCATAACTCCAATAACTATAGCGTTTATGATGGTAGCTATATCATGCCATATCTATGTTTGGGTGTTGAAGCAACTTCTAACTTGGGGGGGCCCAGCTTGGATGACCAAGCGGGAGACCAATTTTGGCTGAAAAACCACTCCCCATCTTCGGATTTGTTTCGACCTTGTGAAAAAAAAAACGGGCGCCCAAGATGATTTAGTACTACCAAAGTCAGTGTTCTCCTGGGTTTAAGTTGTGTTCCCTCGCTCCATTGGTTTTTAAGGCTACTAGTAGGTAGTTCACCCACTTGTGCTGCCTAAACCCTCTCGTTTCCTGCTGATATCTGCATCTCTGTTGGTCAATATTCCGGTTTCCTGTTTTTGAAGTCCATATTGTTGCTGTTGCTGTGCCTGTTGCTCGTGCTAGTTCTAGTACTGTTAGTTGTTGCTCTTTGTCTTCTTCTTCTTCTCCTTCTGTTTCTTCGTCTTCTTCTTCTTCTTCCTCTTCTTCTTCTAGTTTTTGATCAAACACTGACAGTTTGACAAACTTGACTGTGCTGCTCCGCCATCCCAGCTGAGGATGCTGATAAATCACTAATACCAGTATCAATGTAAGTGATGTATATACACATACACACACATTCAATCCCACCCAAATACATCTACCTGACTCATCATCATTGCATCAAAGAATCATGGTGGTGAGCCACTTAAACTGGTATGCTCGTGCAACCGGATTCATAATCAACAATGTGGTTGAAGTAGAGTACTTTGGGGTGATTCCGCCTATACAGTATATAATTATATATAATTATATAATTATATATATATACTGTATATATACATTCCATCATATTCCATTATTGCAGTGATGTCAGAAAGAAATTCCGAATTGCAGTGCATGGAATCGACTTTTGCTCTTCCCTCTGGTAACCAAACATGACGAAGATCCCGGGGTTGGTGCGATGATTTTACCATTTCGATTCCCAGAAAACTTTGAAGATTTCCCAGCTAATCATGTTTGATTGGGAGAGGGTAGATGGGTTTGATTGCGAGAGGGTAGATGGGTTTACAGTATCCCCAGTTGTGGGAAACAACATCGTTTGCATCTAAGCATCATACCTATCCTCAGTGCATTTATATATGACCAAACGATACAAAGTTATATGGGCATGGGCCAAAAGTTAAGGCCCTTACAGCCCTGCAGACTTTGGTCATGTAGAACATATGGAGGTTTCCTAAAATGGTGATACCCCTAAATCATCCATTTATCGGATTTTCCATTATAAACCAACCAGCTATTGGTGTGTCCCCATTTATTGAACCACCCCCCATTTATGAACCGTCTAATTTTTACGGTACTCAACAATGTGCCTCAAGCCCATATGTCACTTCTTCATCTTCGAGGTGGTGACTCCCCCAAATGTTTCTGAGTTATAGTTCGATTCATCTACCATAAATTCATATAAATCCTAGAAAAATCTGAATTATGTTCATCAACTTACCAATCTAAATCCCACATCACCATGAAATTCCCATGAAATTCCACCATTAAATTTTCATATTCATCGGGTCTGACCCTTTTTGAAATCCCCGGCTTCGCTGAGACGCCGAGTTCATAGGCCTCCTGTTCTCCGTCCCACTCACGTTGCCAGTCCTGGCAGTATGATGGGAATGTGTCTGAAAGACCTCAACAAAAACCATTTTGGGGACCAAAAACAACCTCATCATATTCCTAAACTCCAATACTGACCAATCGTATGATTTTTGAGTGCGTTTGAGAGTGAGGTATTTTTTTGGCCCCTAAATGGTGAGTTTGGGAAAATGATGAACAGACAAATGGGTTGCTTAAAGGGTTTTAGGGTACCCCATTCTCAGACAAAGCCACATGAAGACTCTGGGAGAACACGTCAGGGAACTGGGAGCATCTGGGAACTGGACTCAACCCATGTTCCTAGTAGATTCCCCTGGTGGAAATTCCAGCAACAAATCACCAAGTCATTGCCCACGTCAAAAAAAAATCTCTGGTTCCAGTGGTTCCAAAAATAGTCGCCTCTGGTCATTTCACAGTTTGCGAACTGGAAAAAATCACAATTTTTTAATAGCTAAATCAACCATAAATGGGTCATTTTCCATAGCTATGTTAGTCAAAACCAGAGGGTAAAGGATAATTGTGGATGATTACACATTGTTGGTGGTTTATCAGCTTTGATGCCTCGGAGTTTTGCTGGCAAATTCCACCGAATGAATAATGAAACGAACGAGGAACGTTGACGTTCCACTCAGACATTTTTGTTCGACTTGGAAACTTGGAACCAACAAAAAAAGATCCACAAAACAATCCCACAATCTAAGGCCCCCTAGATAACTAAGTTGGTTTATAAACCCCAATAACCATAGTTATAAGTATTACACACCATAATAGTTAACCATACTTATTGGAGTTATGTTCACCAACTTAGCTATCTAGGGGGCCCCACTTTGCATGTTTGGTTGTATTTTTATTATTGGGTCTGCGGGTATACGATCTGCCGGTATGCCCATATTTGGGATGATGAGAAATGACCTTCAGATGGTTGGTGACTGGGATAGTTTACGAGTTGGCCACATGTTAAAAACATTTCCCACTTGCTGGTTGATAGGTTTCTATACTATGGCTTATAATATCTTAAAATAATCCGCAATATAGAACATGTCCCTATGATTGTTAATAAATTCACCCAAGTGATCCAAATTGGCTGTGTCTTAGAATAGGCTATCCCAAAATCAATTGGTTATCATCATTTTCCTTTTAAAATGATAAAAAAGTGGGGGATGTCACCTATTTTCAGACAGGCCCACATGTATTTCAAATGGTGTATAGTCTAAACATCTGTAAACCATAGTAAGTAAACCATAGATAGATATATTTCTACCATTCGTACCATAGAATTCACCCAGTGAACTGTGCGTCAAGCGAAAAACCTGGAGCACCACCTGGTTATCATCTATTTGTGTAGTTAGTTCATGATCCCCAATCAATTGGCTTGATTTGGCTTGTATAACTCGCTGTCTTAACCAAGGTATCTTTAACGGTTCAAATGAATCCAGAGCAGATTTTTCAATTGCAAACCTGGGAAATCATTGGTAAACCATGGGATTTGGGGGGCGACCCTATATTTCAGACAACGCCAAATGAGCCACTCAAATACCCCGTTTTCCCAGCTCATGAAATACTAGTTGGTTGAAAGCGGTTTCCCTACTATGAGTGATGATAATCCCCAATTAGGTATATTAGTGTAAGTCCAGTCAACCAGGGTATTTTGTTCATGGCTCATATGGATTAAATCCATTAGTTAATCATCATTTTCCTCATTAAAAGTAGCATTTTGGGGGTATACACCATTTTCAGACCAATTTCAGACAAACCCAAATGGATGGTACATGTATAAACCATAGTAATTCGCTTGATTTAGCTTCTATAAGTCCATAACCCGCGGTGGATCCCAGCCTCTTGCCCGAAACGTGCTTCGTTTCTGAAGCCCGTCACGTAGAAATCCGCAGCAGTGATGGCATCCCAGACCGGCAGCCCGGTGTGGTAGCGCAGCGCGTCGGCGTAGGGAGGCAACTCCGTACATTCCTGGGATGATCGAAGAAATGTGGGGAAACCATCGGAAAAACCTGGGAAAAGATATATGAAAAGGTGGAAAAACACGTGGAAAAACAGAAGAGAAATGTGGGAAAAACTATATATAGGAAAAAATATGTGGGAACAATGAAAAAAGTAGAATCGATTCAGTTGCTTTAGTGAAACACCTGATAAATCCTGGCAAAGCAATAATAAATAACATGAAAAGTTTCGAAGTTATAAACCCATAGACCACAATTGAGATGATAGAAGCGAAACATGTGGATGCTCTTGCACCTTGGATAAATTATTCATATATATATATATATACATATATTATTTATATATTAATATACAATCATATCCAGTACTATCTATGTGCATGGGTTTCACTGAAACTAGGATGGCCCAAAATGTCATGCTCATATTATCAGCATTCTCCCATGAAATGGTTATAGTTGGGGGAATCCTGCATTTTCAGGCAAACCCCATGTCAATGAAGTAAACAAAAACAGAATGTAGGAATTGTCCCAGTCACAATACACATAGACCATTTGTCTCCACGAGGATTATGAGCCTTTAAAATCTTTCAACTGGGGTGATAGAAAGTTACACCTCGATTTGCCCTAAAAAGTGTGTGGATACCCGGAATCTGCTTCTTTTCTTTCGAGAATATGATGATATACCAGAAGATTGGTAACCTGGTAGCCTTTTTACAAAGCTAGTTGGATGCCCGAACATCAGGATCCTTGATTACCTTGATACAAAAAAAGGACCTCCCAATTTTAAAGGATCAAACATGATCAAACTATGCTTCAGCGTTCACTGCTGATTGTTTCATCTTCCAGGATCATCGGAAGTTTTTGTTCGATGCCTCGGGGTGCTGAATCAACTTGCCACTTCCCCTAATCCCAGCCCAGGAACCAACAGAATGGCTCGAATCTCAGGTTTCTCCTTGAGAATGCCCTTCACAAGCTGAAGGATGCCTGGAAGAGGCACCAGCTGGAGGTACCATGCCACCAAAGAGTCATCCAGGAATCTGATCTGATATGATGAATCCCTAGCATATCCGTAGCTGCCTTAGCTTTATTCATGATGTTCATACTCAAAATGCAGCTTTCTCACCATTTTGCAGGTTTGTTGACCCAAGAGTAAATCTTCCAGGGATTGCGGATCCCTTTTAAACCTATTGAGCTGTCAGTGCGATACATGTTGCTTACCGACCCAACGTTTTTAGACCGAACTGTATCCATGCTCAACCCCGAAACCAAGTGGATTTAACAGATTGGATTTACATTAAGTCCATCGTCTCAACAACGGAAATGGCTGTTGTGAGCGGTGAATTTTAAGGTTTTAGCGTAGACATTCAATGAAGAAATAAACACACACACAACAGTTCCTTCTGTATGTAGGCTATCAAACAGTCCGTTTGGACTGTCGGCTACCACACGTCTCTTTGCAAAAACAAATGTTTGGCACTGCAACACTCTGGTGTGTCTCACTTCCATTTAAGATTACTCCTGATTAATCATGACGAATCCAAACAAAAAAACACAATGTTTCCACAACTACTCTGACCTCTGGACTAGTTGCCAAATCTTTGTTGTAGTTGTAGTTGTAGTTGTAGTGGTAGTTGTTGCTGTTGTTGTTGTTGTTGTTGCTGTTGTTGTTTTTTATGTTTTTGTTTGGTTTTCTCGAGGTTTTATGGTCTGAGCCTGATTAATCTGGATTAATCCTGATTAATCCAGTTCATAACGTCCTACTTCATGACTCCGGCACTTCGTTCCAGCCTTCTTGCCCGCAAGTTGGGATAAAATCAGATGCTCAGAGACTTGGACATGCGTTGAGGGCAATTGTGTATTGCATCAACTTTTCTGAAGGATTTGGCACAAATAAAGCAAACAAAGTGCACTTGGGACATGGGTTCTGCATTTTTTACATACAATCCCCCAATATCTGTGAATCCACGTCGTATTTTTAAAAGAACGTTAATATTCCATAAAGAAAGTGTGGCCTGACTTCGTGCATTCCCTATGAAAAAACTGCATTTTCTGTTTGAAAAGAGTGCAGTAATATTTTGAAAGAGACCTTCAACACGTATATAATTGCATGACAAGCGTGGAGCCTTCTACTGACAGATTCCAACACCATTTCAAATTGAGTATCACTCATATATGCAGTGGTCTTTTCTAGTGATTGTGGCATTCTTCGAAGAGAATTCTTTTCACTATCTGGAATATGTCCTTTCAAGAAAGTGCATCGTCTCTTCGAAAAGCGTGCAAGATTCCCTCAGACATTCAAACCTCATTTCAAAGTTCAAGATGGGGTTCTTTTGTGTATACAGTGGTCCTTTTGTCAAGGGTCCCTTATTCAAAAGAGTATGATGTTCCTTGAAGAATGTGTTAATTTGTGTTTTTCTTCAAATAATATAACCTCCCTGAGGGATATACAATATTATTTCAAGATATTTTTGGACAATGAAGCTTTATTCCAAAATGTATATATTTTTACATATGCAGCACTCTTTCTGAAATGATATGTCTTTTTTTTTGGGGGGGGGTACAAGGCACTATTTTGAGAAGTACCCTCTGAAAAATCATGGATACAATTGATTGAGAAGAGTGTGCAATTCTTTCATATCAGATAAAGGAAATAGTTCCTTTAGAGAAAGAGCTGGTCTTAAAAATACAACAAACAAGGAAGACTGAACCTTTCCAACAGGAATACTACATGTGTCAATAAAATTATCTTCTATCCTTTCTGGAACATGGCTTCTTGACAAGAATACTATATTGTCTTATAGAACAACTGCCATTCGTAAGCAAAATAGTCATCCTCACAGGATTTTCAAGAAATATTGTGTTGATGCATTGCACTTTTTGACATGAATTCTGCATATTAATTAAGACAGTGGCTGCAAATTGAAAAGCACGCTACATATGGTATAGGAATATTGCCTATTTGAAGGAATACTATATATCAGTGAAGAAAAGTGCCCTTTTTCAAAAGGAATGCTGAATATTATGGCTGGATGGTTTATTTCATGGAAAATCCAACAAATATTGAGAAGTGGGGGTACCCCCATCACTTAGGAAACCCCCATATAACTTAATGTATATATAACTGAATATAACTCAAATATAACCACTAGGTCACCACTACATAACTTACATACAACCACTACAAAACCACTATCTATGTCAGCATTTTTGGGGAATGTCAGAATGTTCTGACCCGGAACCATTGGTTTTGAAAAAATGGCTGCTCTCTGACAAGCAAAAACGTGCAAAAAGATTTACTGATGAATTGGTGGATGTTCATTGATTTTGCAATTTATAGCCAAAACTAACCCACTAAGCAACCTACCAAACAACAATTTTGACCTAGTATATGGATGTGTCTGAAAATGTTGTATACCCTCACCATTACCATTTTGATAGGGAAATTGATATGTTCAACCATTGAATTTGGGCCATTTGTGGTGTACCTTAATTACCTTCAAACAACTTTCCACAGTTGGGAAACATTGCTTGTCCTAGATTCCTAGATACCCCGCTTTCTTGTCAAAAAAAAAGCCTGCCAAAAAGCATGGTTGACCCGGTCGATTGAGATGTGGGAATAATCAAGCACACATAAATTTCAACAAATAGTCCAGAAACAATTTTCCATGAACAAACAAACAATCCCCTTTGCACCAAAGTTGACTCAGTATATTTGTAAACATGTGGGTTTGTCTGATAATTGGGTATATCCCCAAGTAGCCATTGTAATAGGGATAATGATAATAATCCATTGGAATTGGGGATACCCTATTTTCAGACAAACCCATGTCTAATAATCAAGCCTAGGATCTAGCCTGGGTCGAGATCCGGAAAAAAAAGCTAGGACTACCCCGCAGATCCGATAGTCTCGATCCGCCTGGCTGCACCTTTTCCACATCCACCTGGCGACGACGACGCCCAATTGATCGAACCATTGGTTATTTGTTTTCATTGGATTCCCTTGGGCTCAACTGAATCTATTGATTCTTCAAATTTTGTTTTGCCAAAATCTCTGCTTTTCACCACTTAAGTACCCAAATCTTGACTTAGTTTCCACGTTACCCACGGAAAACATCCCCAACAAACACTCGTTTGTTGGTCAGTATACGGTACGTCTCATTGACCTAGTAGAAAATGGGTTTGTCTAAAAATAGTGTACCCCCCTAAATCTATTGGATTGTCATAATTATCCCTATTAAAAAAAACCATTGAGTGGTATACACCATTTTCAGACACCCCCAAATGTCCGACATTCATGCCAGTACAACGGCAAGCGTCTCATTCGCACAGGAAACAACATCAAACAACACCCAGTTGTGGCTGAGCTGTTGACATCCTGACTTCTGGCGTTTACCCTTCCCCTGATCATATGAGTTTGTCTTAAAATGGGGAACCTCCAAATTTCGTAGTGTAATGATAGTGGATCATCATTTTCTCTATAAAATACATGCCCATGTTGAGGGCACGCCATATTTTCGGACATAGCCCGCTCAAATACTCCCAAAACCAAGTCAAAGATCACAAGAACCAACCATTTTCAGGAGACCACTGGTGGCTGATCCGTCCCAAAGTATCATGAAGGGAGGGCATCAAATTATCATCATGCCAATTGTGTTGTCTTGCTCCACCTTTGGTGGTCTCATTTTTTTGTTGGTATCCAACGCTGTTTTTTTTGCTGGTGCTTGCTTCAACTGGCCAATTTTCATGGAAAAGAATGAACCCCCAACGTCTAAACCATTGTTAAGATGCCTTACAACAAATCATTGCTATTCTTTTACAATTTATAGCTATAGAGGCTCAGCAACTTGGAAGAAAGTCTCCAATATCCTGAATATGAAATCTTGAATCCTCACAATTTCCTGCTAGGTGTCCAACGTTCCAATCTAATTTTGGGATTGCTATCAAGAAACAGCTGCAATCAATTAAACGATTCACCATAAATTTATTCGAATTTCGAATATGATTCACAATTTAGCTTTGTTTTAAAGAAACAAACCTTCCTTGGATTCTTAAGATTTCGGGGCGTTTGAAACATCTTCCAAATATTTCCCAGTCGTTTCCCAGTGGATTAGCCATTTGGGATAGCCAAAATCTATCGCCTCGGCGAATCCGTAAGAAATTCACCCGGTTTGGATTCCCATTTTCTATGTGATAACTACCCTCTGGTAATTTAACATAGCTATTGAAAATGGCCATTTATAGTGGATTTTCCCATTAAAAATGGTGATTTTCCATAGCTATGTTAGTTTACCAGANCTGGTAATTTAACATAGCTATTGAAAATGGCCATTTATAGTGGATTTTCCCATTAAAAATGGTGATTTTCCATAGCTATGTTAGTTTACCAGAGGGTATATTATTAAATCGGTTTGTCTGAAAATGATATAATAATATAGTTATCACATACAAAATGGTGTATAAAATATTTATTAACTTCCTATTATCGAAGGAAGTTTAGAAGTCTATACTTCCGTCTTACGAAAAGTGATCTGCAATTCATTTGAATAGCAATACACTTGAATAGCAATACCTAGAGATGTCAAAAGCTAGAGATGTCATAGCAATTGACTGTCAAGACCTAGAGATGTCACAGCAATTGAATGTCAAAAGCCAGAGATGTCCAACACCTAGAGACGTCAAAAGCTAGAGATGTCATAGCAATTGACTGTCAAGACCTAGAGATGTCATAGCAATTGACTGTAAATAGCACTTGGCTGTCAAGACCTAGAGATGTGATAGCAATTGACTGTCAAGACCTAGAGATGTCATAGCAATTGACTGTCAATAGCACTTGACTGTCAAGACCTAGAGATGTCATAGCAATTGACTGTTAATAGCACTTGACTGCCAAGACCTAGAGATGTCATAGCAATTGACTGTCAAGACCTAGAGATGTCATAGCAATTTTTGTCAAGACATAGAGATGTCATAGCAATTGACTGTCAAANATTGACTGTCAAAACCTAGAGATGTCATAGCAATTTACTGTCAATAGCACTTGACTGTCAAGTCCTAGAGATGTCATAGCAATTGACTGTCAAGACCTAAAGATGTCATAGCAATGGAATGTCAAGACCTAGAGATGTCATAGCAATTGTCAATAGCACTTGACTGTCAAGACCTAGAGATGTGATAGCACTTGACTGTCAAGACCTAGAGATGTGATACAATTGACTGTCAAGACCTAGAGATGTCCTGGCACTTGATTGTCAAGACCTAGAGATGTCATAGCAATCGACTGTCAAGACCTAGAGATGTGATAGCAATTGACTGTCAATAGCACTTGACTGTCAAGACCTAGAGATGTCATAGCAATTGACTGTCAATAGCACTTGACTGTCAAGACCTAGAGATGTCATAGCAATTGACTGTCAAGACCTAGAGACGTCATAGCAATTGATTGTCAATAGCACTTGACTGTCAAGACCTAGAGATGTCATAGCAATTGACTGTCAAGACCTAGAGATGTCATAGCAATTGACTGTCAAGACCTAGAGGTGNTGTCAATAGCACTTGACTGTCAAGACCTAGAGATGTCATAGCAATTGACTGTCAAGACCTAGAGATGTCATAGCAATTGACTGTCAAGACCTAGAGGTGTCATAGCAATTGACTGTCAAAACCCAGAGATGTCATAGCAATTTACTGTCAATAGCACTTGACTGTCAAGTCCTAGAGATGTCAAAGCAATTGACTGTCAAGACCTAGAGATGTCATGGCAATTGACTGTCAAAACCTGGAGATGTCATAGCAATTGACTGTCAAAACCTAGAGATGTCATAGCAATTGACTGTCAAAACCTAGAGATGTCATAGCAATTGAATGTCAAAACCTAGAGNTCAAAACCTAGTGATGTCATAGCAATTGACTGTCAAAACCTAGAGATGTCATGGCAATTGAATGTCAACAACTTCAAGTTGTTTGTTTTTGAAGGAAGTTCGCACGAAAGCTGCGTTTTCACAACTTCAACTTTCAGTGTTTGAGGGAAGTCTCGCACGAAAGCTTCGTTTTCACATCTTCAACTTTCAGTTTTCGAAGGAAGTCTCCGACAAAAGCTTTGTTTTTAATCTTCAGCTTTCAGTTTTTGCGGGAAGTCTCGCACGAAAGCTTTGTTTTCACATCTTCAGCTTTCAGTTTTTGAGGGAAGTCTCGCACGAAAGCTTTGTGTTCACATCTTCAACTTTCTGNAAGTCTCGCACGAAAGCTTTGTTTTCACATCTTCAGCTTTCAGTTTTTGAGGGAAGTCTCGCACGAAAGCTTTGTGTTCACATCTTCAACTTTCTGTTTTTGAAGGAAGTCTCGCACGAAAGCTTTGTTTTCGCAACTTCAACTGTTTGTTTTTGAGGGAAGTCTCGCACGAAAT
>BGPT01001843.1:16067-35966 GCA_003297045.1 Symbiodinium sp. clade C Y103 | reverse complement strand
GATATGTTGTTTGGAAACGTATGTGGTTTGTTGCTTTTGCTGCTGTTTCTGCTGATATTGTTTTCCTGTGCTTGTTATGTCTGTTCATTCGATTTATGCAACATCCCAAACACAGCCACAACACATCCAAATCATAAATACAGCCACTTCAAACCATATTATGTACAAAAAAGANTATGTCTGTTCATTCGATTTATGCAACATCCCAAACACAGCCACAACACATCCAAATCATAAATACAGCCACTTCAAACCATATTATGTACAAAAAAGAATGGAAGCCTAAAATATCTACAAGATATCCTAAGCACATCCAAACCGAGACACAAAACACCGGCTGCATTTGAATACTCTGATACCTGGCAAGGCAGAGCGCAAGTCCAAAAAGGATGCAGAGAAACAGGAGCGATGTAGAAAGAGAAGAGGAAACAAGGGAAAAGAGTTGAGGACGGGGAACACAATATTTTTCATCAGGTTTGGCGGCTGCGGCAAATCAGCCTACACATGAAGGGAACCCATTGGTTCGAATGATCTACGGAGGACCAGGCGTCATATTGACGGCGTGGCCAATCAGGGCGGCAAGTAGAGAGGACTCGCATGATCGAATGGTCCGGTTGTAGGATAATGTCGTAGCCTTGGTCGTCTTCATAGTGGAGTTGGATGGTGGATGTGGCGACTACGACCTGCCATTGCTCCATCATGCGGTTGGAGACGGCTTGCAGGAGGTCATCAGCTCGAGTGACGTCCAGGTTGTTCGGATGAAGGTGTTGGGACACTTGCCACATAGCTTGTTCGGAATAGCCACTCAAGTGCTCATAGATATCTCGGTTCANGATGATGATCATCACAGGGCGAGGTGGAAACCGGAGATGAGCAGGTAAATGTCGAGCAGGAGGAGGGGAGTTCGGTCGTTGGCTGAGGCGACACGGCCATGGCCAAGGGGCAGAAGCAGGGGCATAGGACATACTTGACGAATGGGGAGAAAACTGCGGGAGGTCAACCTCCATGAATAAATATGTGAAGGACGTGTCACTAGGCAAATCCGAAAACGAAGAAAAAGCAAGGTGAGGAAAGGAACCAAACAAGAGTGTGACAAAGTTAAAGAGAACAAATGCAAAAACCGGAACGGCATTACAGCTGTAACTGTTTTTGGACACTAGGGCAGCTGCAAGGTTCAGCATCAGAATTGTCAAATCACTACGGCAACCTAGTCCCCTTCATTGCGCGTTTCACCAAGAACATTGGAGCGATCTTTGCCGGTAGACTTGAGCCACAGCCATCGAGCTTTGCAACTTTGAGCACTTCTATGTAACCGTTGTCCGATGGTCTTCCAACTTGGTCGAGCTTTGTTGTCCTGCTTGTACTGGATCAGCTCTTGGTCGTCGACTGGAGCCCAATTTCAAAAGAGGTGGGAAATTGGAGGATTTGGACCCGACGGTGGGGCCGCAGCAGAGCCTGCCCCCTGGTGGAGGTGAAGGAGGCCTGGTGGAAGGATTGCTGTCTTCAGAATCCGACTGGTGGATTGGATGGAGGTGGTTCAGGGACCGGAAGGATTGGAGTAGGGGATGGTCCTGCATCTGGCGGACGGCAACGATGGCGTTGATGCTATCGGATCCGAAACCGAGGTAGTTGGATTGGGTGGAGGAGGCATCTCTGTGGTCCGACAAGAAGAAACTGGAGTTGACGCAATGCGACGTCGTTTGACTCGCCGTTCGGTAGCAGGCGGTGGAGAAGAAGGAAGGGACGGATTGGCAATGTGAGGAGGACTGCGAGGTGCCGAAGTAGAAATTGGTGTGGTAGAAGTGATTGGGACGGAGGAGGCAGGAGCCGGTGGATGGTGGATGGAAGAAAGAGGGTAGTGACGTGAAGCCATTGTCTGATGGGAACCGTGAGGAGGATGGCGAGGGCCAGAGGTCGTGACGGAGTCCGGATGAGACAAGGGGAAGGTCTCCGGTGGTGGTCCAAGAAACTGACCATCGACAGTGTGAGTGACAAGAGTCATGTCCGAAGCAGGGCGGCTGGAGCTAGCAGGAGAAGGTAGGCGACCTGGATGAGGAACAAATGATGTCAACCCCGTAGGAGGGGAGAAGGGCGTAGAAGCCGGAGTGGGTCCAACATCACCTGAAGGACAAACCAGGGCATGTGGCCTGCCAGATACTGCAGATGGAGTAAGGCGTTGCCCAAGTGGTATGTCATCGCGGAACGAGAATCCATGAGGGAGAGGATCCGCACAAGAGCAAACGAAGAAAGAGCAACGAGCTTGAGCCAACAAACTTGGTTAACAACAGGTGACAGAGTGAAATCAGATATGAATGCAGGAGAAGGTGTGCAAGGTGCAACATTGGTGAGCCACGGGATTAATGTCATAACCACTGCTTTTTAGATGGTCAATTGTTGGATGCCAGCATGCACTCGATGAAGAGGATGGGCACCCTTGGCCACAATGTGGCAGCGAGAGCAAAAGCCACTCAAGAGCACTTTGGGCGGTGAGGCCGAGAAAGGTGAGAGGACCTGGGAGGTGTCAGCTGGGCCACAGTAGATCAGCTCGAAGGGTTCAGTGGCAATCATGAAGCCCAGAAACTCTTGGTCAGGTTCAGTTTCAAGAAGAATGGGACGTCCATAGAAACCTTCGTCAAGAAGAGTCTCGTACGGCGGCATGTCCACCAATTTCGGGTCACCAAGAAGAAGACGATTGTCGACATATCGGATGTGGCGTACGAAAAGATGATGGTTGGATCAGATCTCCTTAAAATTGTGGTACCAAATCTCTTCACTGATCGAAACCACAATCAGGCACAGGGCCGGGGATAGTGGGCTGCCCATGGGGCCGCTTCGGGGTTGTTTGATACATCGTCCACCCAAGGCGAAGGTTTGCATGTCCAACGCTGTCGTAAGAAGGGAGGGCACATCACCAATAGTGATTTTCCGAGTCACGTTCAGACAACGGAACGTGCGGCCCTTGATAATATCACCAGGTTGGTTGGATTTTCCTGGATAGACGGAAAAGACCTCCTCATTGTTGACATTCATCTTTGGTCGCAGGAAGTCCAGAAGCATGTACCAGGCGCCAATGAAGCGATCGGGTTCAATGCTGGTAAAGAAGCCAGCTAAATCCTGGTTGAACAAGCGAAGACGTTGATCCTAAGGAATGGACTTCAAGATGGCCAGGAGTTCGTAAACGTCGCCAACCGGGAAGTGGTGAGGGCAGCCCACTGGGATGAGTTGATAGAGCATCCGGGCCAAGATATTGAGCATCGGCCGGAACGGGGCGTCAACAAACGAAATGATGGGGCGCCCACTTTTGTAGTCCTTCTTGGCCTTGCTGAGGATGTAGCCCGAAGGAGTTTGTCGTCCGCGACCAATGGCCCAATGGATAGCTTCGTCCATACTGTGTCTTCAGGACATCGACAAGGGTGTCCACAACTTTCGTGGGGGTGTCATCACTGGTGACGAAGACTTGTGGATCCATAAACATCTTGTCGATGGCGTCGAAGTAGAGGACGGGACAAAAGATCCGAAGAGAGGAGGCATGTTTGTCCTCACAGTGGAAGATTGCACCGGGAAAAAGGTCTTGGAGCTGAGTGATGGTCGATTTGGTGAGATGAGACGTAATCTGGGTTTTGTGTTGAGACCACAAGGTGTCAATAAGTTCTTGGAACNGGAAAAAGGTCTTGGAGCTGAGTGATGGTCGATTTGGTGAGATGAGACGTAATCTGGGTTTTGTGTTGAGACCACAAGGTGTCAATAAGTTCTTGGAACCTAGCAGTGGGAATAGACGGAAGGCCATTCATGCGTGCCCATCGTCGAAAACTCTGAGACATCTGGCGANGACCACAAGGTGTCAATAAGTTCTTGGAACCTAGCAGTGGGAATAGACGGAAGGCCATTCATGCGTGCCCATCGTCGAAAACTCTGAGACATCTGGCGACTGTAGTCACGTTTTGACGGAAACAGTAACACCTTGTTGAGAAGAGATCCAGAACACAGCGGTTTGAGAGGGTCCGGTAGAAGAGGGGCCAAAAGGGCGCCGGAAAGGACCCAGTGTGATGCTGTGGGATTCAAGCTGGCGGGTCGATAAGTCGTCCAGTGCTGGCAGCAGCATGTGGGAGTTGTTCCCATAGACCAATCTGCTTTGTGGTTGCACAGGATGTCAAGAACAGCCTGATGCTTGACAAACAGGACTTTGAACGAAGGGTTGTGGCAGGGGACATTCGTGGAACCACTGGCGCAAAAAGCGACTAATGGTGCGTTCGATGTCTGGCGAAAGGGTCCACGGAATCCGAATAGCGGCTGCTTTGGGTGCTGGCTTGCCTTTCCACCACGCTATAGTGGTGTCGATAGCCTGGATAGACATGGTGCGGAAGGGCTCTTGACTGTTGCAAGCCAGTCGACGTAGGGCATAGGTCATGGCGAGGCCCCCGTCATGGGAACGAAGAAACTTGGTGGCCTCAACGCGAGACTTCGTATTCGAACCCACATCGTGGATCAATTTCCACATAGCAAGCCGATTCTGGAACCGACCAGAGCCAAGAATCTCTTTGACAATCGTGGGAGTAAACTTGTGACGTCTTTTGCGCCACAGGGTGGCCAAGCCAAATTGAGGATTCAGACTCATAGCAGGTCGTTTGAGGAGACCTTTTCGAGGGTGNGTGACGTCTTTTGCGCCACAGGGTGGCCAAGCCAAATTGAGGATTCAGACTCATAGCAGGTCGTTTGAGGAGACCTTTTCGAGGGTGAAAAAATTGGCACATGAAAGGATAGTTCAAACGTCGTTGCCATTCCTGGATTAGGGCTAATTCAAGACTGCGAAAGTCTGGACGCCGAATGAAGATTGGGAATGTGGCCCAGGTGAATTCGCTGTTCTGTTCATGCCAAAATCGAAGAGAGAGTTCAGCCTGTACAAGGCGGTCGTTGCCCAGTTGAAGGAATTTGCGAAGTCGGGAATGCTCCCGAGACATGACCCCATTGCTGGTGGAGCCAATGTAGAATTTGGGTTGCAAGTTCTGCACATGGTAAAGCGGATGTAGACCGAATTGGGTTGGAAAAAATCCTGCATAAACAGGACATGGTCCGACATAGTGGGGGACCAAAGGTAGTGGAGATTGGCACAACCTTCCAAAATTGCTTTCAGCTTGGAGTTTGGATTGAGACCATGGACAATCATAAGGAGCATCAAACGGGCTTGAGTAATGTGAAAGGCAAAGAACAACATGATTGAGGGGGAGGTGGAATGAATAAGGTGGAGAAGCGACTGAAGGTATTTGTGCTTGAGCTTGCGGCGAAGCTGAGAACCTAGTCAACAGCTCATGGTGAGAGCAATAGTCAGGACTTTGACCAGGTTGGTGTCATTGAAGTTGCCCTTGAGGATGGACTGGGAGGCCCATCCTGAGCGCCGTGCGTTGAATCGTGTCCACAGCGGATTCGGCTGGTTTTGCCACCATTCTTCAACTTTGGCAAGATTGCGCTCCACCGTGGCGCGTTGGGCTGGCGTGAGGTTCAAGTCTTGTACCCACTGATTGTAATTGTAGGAGCGCACAGCCACCGATGTGGGAGCGTCGTCTTTGAGCCAAGCATTTGGAGTAAGAGGGGTGACCAGCAGACTAGCTGGTTCGAACTTCGGTGCAGGAGTAGTGGCATTTCCATGAAGAGCTCGGTGGATGGGTGTGGAAGGAGGAGGGGCAGACGGTGAGGAGGTGGAGGGAGGTGGTGGAGTGGAGGATTCAGGTGGAGCAGCATCCNCGGTGGATGGGTGTGGAAGGAGGAGGGGCAGACGGTGAGGAGGTGGAGGGAGGTGGTGGAGTGGAGGATTCAGGTGGAGCAGCATCCGACGTGTCGCCTAGTCGTTGTTTCAGTTCAGCGACCTGCTGTTGGAGTTGGGTGATAGTGTGTTGGGACGATGGATCGGTAGCTTTCATCGGCACCCATTGTTGGGTATATTCTGCCACTACCTTGGCCGCATACTTCGTCGATGATCTTGTCCAGCGTCTGGCCATCTTGCCTGGCTCTGCAATGTGACACCCTGTCCAGGTCGATGCCACGAGTCCGAAGTTGCGAAAGTAATTCAGTGCCAAAAACCACCGCAGCGATGTCACCAGTCGGAATCAAATAAAGCTCGCGACCATGAGCAAGTTTCCGAAGCCAAAAGTTGTCCGCTTGTCTGATAAATTAAAGCAAGGCCGCCACTGGCAATGCCAGAGGATCACAACCTTCAATATCCAGTCGTTGAGTGAAGGCTGAAGACCGAATGGTCCAAGGAAAGGTCAGGCCATTAACTTTATGGCAGTCGTGGTGACTGGAATCCGGCTGCCAGAATTGATTGGCATCGAAGCCATATACTCGTGCTTCCTCTTGAGTGGGGGAAGCAGAAGCCGGAGTTGGAGGGCGAGATGGAGGATTGGATCCTCGTTGTGAAGGGCATGGAGAGGAAGCTGGTGCAGAGGATCCACCCGGACGGGTGGGAGGTGAGCGGTGTGGTGTGGATGGGCTGAGGAGTTGTGTAGGCAGAATTGGCTGGGGTAGCACTGAGTGGGAGGGCATGGCACCGGTGGGAATGGATGAGAGGGGCCAGAGTTCCAACTGCGTGGAGGAGCAGGAATACCAATTGGAAGCAGGTCCAGGGCTTCGAGCATAAGGTCCAGGCATGTGGTAAGGTCCCGACGCAGGTTGCCACATAGGTCGGAAAGCATGAGGTCGCTAAAGTTCCGGCCGCGATTGTGCTGCGCGAATAGCAGCTCCCATTCGGTCCACGAGCATCTGGTGGAGAACGAGATCGATCGGAAGACGCCATTGGGAGGGAGCAGAACAGGATCGCAAGGGCAGAAAATGAAAGGCTATCGGTACGAAAGATGTTATTCCAAGCAGGGCCAACGATAGCAGGACCGAGGGGGTCTAGGCTTAGCCCCGAGCCATAAGACAGCAGGGAAACACAAGGAAGAAGAGACAAAAGAAAAAGGAAAAGAACCAAAACACCCAAAACATGTCCGTTTCTTTAGTCTCAAGCTCCAGTGCTTTACCGTTTTCACTATTTCTGGTCCCCATGCAAGTTGAACGCTCTCGCTCCCGTGATGACTCTCCTCGTCGATGGCCTCCTGATTCTCAACTACCATTTCCTCCTGGTTCCTCTTCTAGNAGTTGAACGCTCTCGCTCCCGTGATGACTCTCCTCGTCGATGGCCTCCTGATTCTCAACTACCATTTCCTCCTGGTTCCTCTTCTAGTTCGGAGGCACCCGCCTGGCGAGATGTCATCATCATTGCGGACTTTTCTTCACTTTCCAGTCTTGCGGATGAAAACTGAACCTTTTCCGCCATGCACCCTTTGAACCATGTTCCCTTGACTACCATGGAAGAAAAGGCTCTTTGGCAATACACCGGGTTCGTCTATGCCAATCAAGTGGATACCTTCACCTTTGACACTGTGCTTTCTGGTATTGTTGAGAGGATTGAAGAACAGTGGCAAATCTCGCTCAGAACCGATGACCTGGAAATCCGCTACGATGAAAACAATGGTCTTGAAGTTTTCCAAGTCACACGCGGCCAACCATTTTGGAACCTTCGAGATCTTTTGGACCAAAACCGACCTGAGTGGCAGACCCATCAATTCAGTAACTACATGGGACTTTCTGAGCGCCACCCGAATGCACACGTTCCATTTGCATGCAAAGTCATGTGTCATTTGTATGATCCTCATTGTATTCTACCTTGAGTGTCAACCTCGCACTGTCTTCCGGAAAATTGGCTACTTTTGCTTGGTCCAGGTCCTTTTGTCTGGTCTCTCTTTTTCTCTTCCCCGCTTTTTCTTTGTTTCTCCTTCTCTCTTTTTGCTTTCTTCAGTTTGTCACTCTTGACTATCTTCATGAATTCCCGTTGATGTATACTTACAGGTTCAAGATGTCAGGAATCAAACGTGACGCGACCATGGCTCACCTTACCTGGCCAACCGACTCTCGCCCTCCTACNAGGTTCAAGATGTCAGGAATCAAACGTGACGCGACCATGGCTCACCTTACCTGGCCAACCGACTCTCGCCCTCCTACTTCGGGATCGGCATCTTCCCAATCCGACCTTCCATTGGTACTACCACCCGCTGGTGACCCGACTTCCGGTCTCTCTGGAACAACTACGATGGATTACGACACTACATATGGGGCAGCAAGCACTGCACCAGCGGCCCCTTTCATCCCCGATACCACCGATGATGACCGTGCTCCGATCCCTGTGATTCCGGCCGGCATGAGGCGTATTCCCAAACATCAATTGACTTTCACTGTGTGTGAATAGCATGGAGGTACCCAAAGTGACCTCCAGGTCGCTGAGCTCAACCTTGAGACCTATTCTTTTCGAGAACATCAAGTGGAATTCTTTTTCTACAAGTTGGTTGGCGATTGGCATACCCCTCAGAAGATGGGCAATTACTGGCGTCAACATTATGGACTCGAGACTTTGCAGATGGACCCAGTACCCGTACCTGACCCCCGGCTAGTGTACTTCCTGATGTTTCGACATTGGATCCGGCTACGGTGTATGCGGCTCAGCTCCTGACCGTTTGTCGCTCACTCCCTTCGGCAGCTTCTCCAGAACTGCAAAGAAGCCAATTACTCAGGTCGGTGCAAGATTCAGAAGTTCGCAACCTGTTCACTCCGATTGACCTGAACACCCTGGCAACTCAGATTCATCAGTTGGCTGACCTGTTATCCGAAGCTAATTCCCTCCCTGTGGAAGTCCACCTGACCCCGACTGATGCCGCCCAACTGTGAGTGCCCGTTAATTCGTCCATTTTGATCCTTTGATCCGCTGACTTCTCGCGAACAGTGCAAGTCTTCCAAAAAAGCCCCGCTGCGGCGGGGCGTGTGTGTGTAACATCTGAAGAGATGTAAAACTTCTACCTGTGCTTTCCGTGATTGATTTCCCGCTAGGTTTCTCGTTTCTCGTTTTTCACCAAGTCATGTCTAATTTCAGCAGGGGGACTGGAGCCGATTTGCCTATCCAGTCCAACGAAGCTATGGCATTTCGGTGGATGAGTGGTCTGATCAACCACTTGTACCTGCTTCTTCATACCAATGTTGTGGTTATGGCATGGGGCTAAGCCAAGAACCCCTACCCGAACCATTTCAAGTCTATGGCTTTCGTTTTGCACGTTTGCCGCAATCTGGAATCTTGATCCCGTCGGACCTATGATTTTTTTATTTGCACAATCTCGGTATTTGATTTATTTCTTTATTCAACTTTGGGCGTGGTGACGTCCTCCGAAACTCCATTCATTTCACTGCTCCCATTCCTGTCAGTTTAACTGGACTGTGTTTTGCACGTCGAATGCACTCTAGCTACCCAATTCGTGAAGATGTTTCTGTTCAAGTATGTAAAAGGCAGTTGTGTGTAAAAGCGTCTGTGCGTAAAAGCGTCTGCGTGTAAAAGCGTTTGCGAGTAAAAGCGTTTGTGGGTAAAAACGTTTGTATGTAAAAGCGTCTGCATGTAAAAGCGTCTCTGTGTGTAAAAGCGTCTGTGTGTAAAAGCGTCTGTGTAAAAGGGGTTGTGTGTAAAAGTGTCTGTGTGCAACAGATTTCTGTGTGTAAAAGGGGTTTGTGTGTAAAAGCGTTTGTGTGTAAAAGGGTTCTGTGTGTAAAAGGGGTTTGTGTGTAAAAGTGTCTGTGTGTGTAGAGGGTTTCTGTGTGAAAAAGGGGTTTGTGTGTAAAAAAACATCTGTGTGTAAAAAGGTTTCTGTGTGTACAAGCGTCTGTGTGCAAAAGGGGTTTGTGTGTAAAAGTGTCTGTGTGTAAAGGGTTTCTGTGTGAAAAAACGTCTGTGTGTAAAACAGGTTTGCGTGTAAAAACGTCTGTGAGAGACAAAGGGTTTCTGCGTGTAACAACCTCTGTGTGTAAAGGCGTCTGTGTGTAAAAGCGTCTGTGTGTAAAAGCAGTTTGTGTGTAAAAGGGGGTGGTTTTGCGGCGCTGCAACTTAATCCCAAGCTACGTATATATTTTCATAATCGTTTAACGTAACCAGAAAAGAGCATCGGTGCCAAACAGGTCAAGACCACTTGGTGACAACAGAGATTTAGAGAGGGAAGACAGCAGACCAGTTTTCCACAAGGTGCATGATGCACCAACCACTAAAAACATTTCGATGTCACTCAGCATTTCACATGGAAACAAGGCAGAATGCGAGGAAAAAAATACTAATGCTATATAGATTTAGACGTTTCACTGCAGCAAGGCCAAGGATTTCCCCTGGCTGTAAATGATATCCATTCCCGAATAGCACCGGATCAACCGAAAATTAGACAACGGAGTAGCTAGGTAAATCATCTACAACTGGCAGCTATGTTAAATTACCAGAGGGTAGTAAATCGTTGATACTACACTCGTAAGTAAATAATAAGTGGTTGTCCTATTTATATCGTTTATATTGGATGAAGTAACCCCACTTAGTATACTAACCATTTACGATTCGTGGGGTGTTCCTAAGTGATGGTTATTGGGGGAGATTCATCCCCCGGCCTGGTCAGCTCGGTGAATTACTGAAGTTTCTTTCATGATAGCCTGCGGTAATCAAACATGGCAATGGAAAATCCCTCATGTCCAGGTGATGTTTCCATGTAAAACCTCCATCTATGAGGGTTTTCCCACCACGTTTGATTACCAGAGGGCAATGCTACAGAGTTTTTGTTCCAAAGATGGGGGATGCATTCCAAAGATGCAATTTCACTGGTGAAGGTGATGACGACTTATCGGATGGAACAGGGTACCCTGTCTTCAGACAAACGTAGAAGGCAAACCGATGGATTAATTTGTACAATTGACTGGACATCCATGGGTTGTTATCCTTTGGTAGGGTCGATCCTATCATTAGATTTCCCCTTAAAACCAATGATAACCAATGTATAAACTAATGTAGGGACAAAGGGTCTGGGAGTTGATGTATCTGCAGATTTTTGAACCGAACCCGATGAATGCATTTACCGTAATACAATTTCATGCATGTCCTTCTAAACCCAGTCCTGGCAGGATCTGTATTAGTCTTTAAGGTGTTTCCATTGTATGTGACTTGAAAAGTCAAGACAACTTAAAACCATGCACAAACCACCGAAGAGTAAGTCTGTGGATACTTCGTTGTGTCAGATTATACTACACCATACTACACCTAGAACCCCGAGTTTTCTCTCCCCTTTCCTCTTTTTTTTCAGCGAAAGAAACGGGACAACGGGGAACAGGTAACGATTCCAGCGTGCATGACAATCTCCAGGACTTCGAGGACGGTTGAACTTGCTGGATGAACAGCCAAGGGCGCTAGCCCAACAGGTGCATATCAAAGCATTTTCTCTACATAGACGATAGAATAGAATGAATAGACTATAGACATCTATAGACTCAGATACAGGAAGAGAACTAGTTAACACCTGAATTGGCACACTGCCCACTTGGCTCTTCATGAGTTCTGCATGTTTCCTTTGCAGGAATGAGTTGTCTCCAAAATTGAAACCTCATTCCATCCCATTAACAAAACTCACGGTTCCCTTTGCTTTGACGGCCACAAGTATGACCCGTTTCAAGACAAACTCAAATTGCGTAAATCCCCAAAATCTACTACCACTCAAATCCACATTTTTTCCACAATTCAAGGGTGAACCACCCATTGTTTCAGGGAAAATTTCTCAACAAATCCCCAGAGCTCCTTTTGACCCCTGGCCACCATCAACACCAGGAGATCGTGAGACATATAGGGCAGCTGGGTATCGATCACATCACCTTCAGCTTCTGCAAGCCCTACAAGCAATCCGTGCCATGTCATGGTCCAGCTGGGCTTCATGATGGGTTGATGGGTTCATGATGGCCGTAAATGGATCCACATCAGCTAGTGTACTATACGGCATATATATATATATATATGATACAATGATAATTAATCATATATGTATATATGAATACACAATACATGCATACAACTGTATTTGTATAATATAATATAATATAGTATAATATAATATAATGTGATATGATATAATATTTTTTAGTATAAATATATATGCATGTATTGTACCAAGTACTAGACAGCTAAATATCAGCTGTTTGTGTGGTGGAGCTAAGGTTGTGCATCATTGGTGGGAAGCTGGGAGTAACCATGGGATATCCAGAAGATCTTTGCACTGAAGCTGCAAGAAAATTGGTGTACTTGGTGATATTTGTCATTTGTTCAAGTGATCCCATTCCCATAAGACTAAATACCCACCGCAGTATGCGCCCCAAAATGAACAGATCCAATACCATATCAGGGCTTTGTTGGACTTTTTTCCCAATCCACTCAATCAGGATACCTACTTCTGCGGTATATAATCCCATGACATCCAAAAACAGGGGTTGTTGTTGAAGTTAAAGGTTTGTCCATGTGTGTATGGGTTGAAACCTACGGGTTCAATATGTATGGTGATGCACAACTTTTTTGCGGTTCACCAGGGTAGCATGGTTTTATTTAATCCATAACAATGTTGATTGCGACTGGCAAAATAGTGATACACGAACACCCAGATTTTGCAGATCTACTGTAATTAGCTAGGTTTCTTGTAGTCAATGTTCAAGGAGTAGTAAGAGCAACTGAAACCCCGATTCTAAAATATTTCAGAAATGAAGATGCTTGAAATGAAAGATGCGTTTGGACATCATTACGTTCTGAATCAGTTTGATGGTTTCCATCTTGCTGTGACGACTCAAGTGAAGTGATGATTAGTTCTTAGCAACAAGTTCATCGTGATCACACCTCAGTAAATGGGAGATTGTGGCTCATATGGGTTTGTCTGAAAATGGGATACCCCAGAATTTGATGTGCATCATGTTTAATACCGGTATATATTTGATGACAAATTGGTGGGTATGACTCATGGTATTTCCCATTTTCAGAGAAATGTCAAATGTCAAATAGCAGATCAAGTTGGTTGTTTATCCCCATTGTATGACATTGTATGTTTCCCTTCTCTGTCCGGTTGTATCCCCGAAAAAAACGCAAATTTCATTGGTTAAAGCATGTATGTCCCCAGGATATCCCTTCTATATCCCGTTCAACCACACTTTTGGTGGCTACAATCCACATGTTCGTGGCTGAAACCCCCATAAACTGCTTGGTTGAAATGCTGTCATTGCCTAAGCTTCGCTGCTTTCTGAGGTGAGAAACATGCGCGTAGCCGGTGTTGAACTGGTGGCCTTGTCAGATGCTCAACAGCGCAAAGTGCCCCTTGGTGGCCTTGGTGATTTCGCAGTGCCCTGTGGCTACATTGCTAAACTACCTCGGTTGGTTGATGCTTATCAACTAGGGGGGGATATACTACCCAAAAAAAATCGGAGGTTATACTTCCACTCATCCGGATTGTTTGATATTCGATACCCTCTGGTAGTTAAAGTCGATGATTGACCTATTAGATCTGGCCATTTCCATGGCATAGATGACCAGTTGCTACGTTGCGTAGGTCCGCTTTTTTGCAGCTGGGTTCACCAGCATGGAGATTCAACCATCAAGACTCATCAAAGAATGGTTGGATACGATACTCAACTGCAATGGGGAGAAATTTGTAGATCGATGTAGGTTCCCCCGATTCTATTTAAAAGAAACCGCTGAACATGCAACAACAAAAAAAAAAGTATGCACTCCAAAGTCAATGCTCAACATGGCCATCGGTCAGGTGTGTTCAGAGTCTGGATTGATCCATTTTGATGGAGGAGTGTATTGAGGGGAATCATCTATCAGCAGAAAGATTGAACAAAATAAACCTTTAAGAAAGACAATTAGAACCTGGAGTATGGAACCCCAATATCGCATTGGCATACTTATAGGATATCCCCGAGCAAAAATGATTCAACCACCACAAAATAGATTGGTTTAGATAGTGTTGGGGACAAACAATCATGAACCATCCCCAATCTCACCATTTTTATAGGTGGTATTTTTAGTTCACCATTCCCAGTCATGGATGGTTGATGGCATTGTTTTACCCAGTAGCCCGTCACGTCATGGCCTTGAGGTTGGACCGTTTGCTCCCCATGGCACATCGCCATGGTGTAGAGATGCGCTGCTGCTGCGACAGTCCTCTCTTCGGGCACCGATGTGCTGCTGAAGCTAAGGCGGATGTCACTGGCATCGCCATAAAATTCATGTTAACATATAGAATGGTATACCAAAACAATATATAGTTGAATTTGTTGCTAGATATGCAAAATCAAGAACATGGATGTAATCTACATAACTGATGGGTAGGAACCAAAAGGAAAGCCACTGAATAGGTGTAAATAGCAATCATATTCATTACCATATAGTTTAATCACTAAATATGGGTGGAAGTGTGGGGATGTAGCCGTCAAACATGGATACATCATATGTGGACATTTCCTTGACCAGGCACTTCCTTGACCACAAAAAATGGGGCGTTGATGTGGTTTAATCAACAAAAACATGAGGGGCTCAATAGAAGTTATTGGGAAGCCATGGGACCGGGTGGACGAGTAGTGTGATAGTTCATTTTTTGCTGTTGAGAATCTCGAACCCAGCAAAGGCTTACTTTTTGTTGAGGGTATGAGTGTCCCACAAAAACAATGTAATGATATGATACTATGATATATATATAATATGATATATATTTGTACACACATAATACGGGGCCACGAGGCTTAAAACCACAAAAAACATGCAAGCACAAATTGCCGGACCCCAGAGCCAGAAGAAGCTGCATTAAGTTGGATAAGTCACAGACCACTCATCGTGACTTTTTCTCTTCGCGGATGAGGTCGCAACTAGCCCTTACGCAGATGGCCACAACCAACCCTGAAATGATTAATTTCAACATGACATGCCAAGTGGCTTGTATGAAAATGTGGTAATCCTCACTAAAATAGCTGCTTGGGGCTATATCCCCTTTCTGGACGGACCCAAGTGGGTGCCGGCAGGTGGAAGTGCGCAAAGTCCGACGCTGGGGCGCCGTTGGCAAGGCCGGGACTGCTGGTGGAGGTTGGTCTGTCGTTGAAGCATGGGGGCCATCAACTGCTTCAACTCGCTTCAACTCGCTTCAACTCTAAGCCAAAAAGGTGACAGCGCCCGTAAGGGGCCGTGCGCTTGTGATGATTGAACTTCCTGACCATGTTGTCAAATCATCAAAAACTGGGAGTTTTCAACGATTCCAGATNTAAGGGGCCGTGCGCTTGTGATGATTGAACTTCCTGACCATGTTGTCAAATCATCAAAAACTGGGAGTTTTCAACGATTCCAGATGAATGTGGTGTTCAAACAGAGCACAAAAACTCTGTAAGGGTTGGCTNCAAATCATCAAAAACTGGGAGTTTTCAACGATTCCAGATGAATGTGGTGTTCAAACAGAGCACAAAAACTCTGTAAGGGTTGGCTCCAACATTGATTTTATTATGTTTCTCCAGCACTTTCACACATTTTTCTCATCCGAGCAGTTGGCTCAAACTTTTTTTTCGCCATATTTCTGGCAAAGGTTCGCGAGACCTGACCAAAGAAGGAATGTTACAATGTAGCAAGAAGATCTAAAAGAAGGGATGTTACAACGTAGCAAGAAGATCTATAAGAAGGGATGTTACAACGTAGCAAGAAGATCTACAAGAAGGAATGTTACAACGTAGGTACAAGATCTAGAAGAAGGAATGTTACAACGTAGCAAGAAGATCTATAAGAAGGAATGTTACAACGTAGCAAGAAGNTGTTACAACGTAGGTACAAGATCTAGAAGAAGGAATGTTACAACGTAGCAAGAAGATCTATAAGAAGGAATGTTACAACGTAGCAAGAAGATCTATAAGAAGGAATGCTACAGCGTAGCAACAAGATCCAGAAGAAGCTTGAAGAGAGAGTTGGTTATGACGTAGCAAGAAGAATTAGAAGAAGCTTGAAGAGAGAGTGGGTTGTGTGGCAAGTATAAGACGTAGAGCAAAGAGACGTTATTGCCACCCCCCCCACCAACCCCAACCCAAACCCCAACCCAAGTATAAGACGTAGAGCAAGGAAACGCGATTGCAAACCCCCCACCAACCCCAACCCAAAACCCAAAGACGTAGAGCAACAAAAGATATGAGAAGTGAGGACAAAAAGAAGAGAAAATCAAAATCATCACGAACGCNTAGAGCAACAAAAGATATGAGAAGTGAGGACAAAAAGAAGAGAAAATCAAAATCATCACGAACGCACGGCCCCTTATAGGCGCTGCCACCAAAAACATGACCCTTACTTTCCCAGAACTTGAAGGGAACATTTACAGGAAACCCCTACGCTCTTTGATATTTTCTGGAGATTCCTGTCCGCAGCCCCCACTTCCCCAACTTGGATGTCCCCGTTGGGAAGTGGGTTTTAAAAAGCCATGGCTAAGTCTATGTACCCTTTGGCAGTTGAAGGTAGCGAACTGGCAAATCGCCATATTTTTCATAGGGATCGTCATAGATCATCTATACATGGGCCATTGTCCATAGCTATGTTAAATTACCAGAAGATACAGTAAGTGGTTATTGACCACAGCCGCAGTTTTGGACCCGACGTATTTAACCGACTGTTCACTTTAGATGTTGCCTCAGTTCGGTGAGAAGCCAGTGTGGGTCAGATACGCATTGCCAATGTCATGACCAGCCACTAATCAGCGATCAAATCACTTCATCCACGGACAGGCTCTATGGATATCTATGCGATGTCATTTTTTAAGATGTCTACGTAATACGGAAATGCTGACTGTAGATCGTGAAGACTTATCTACAGGGAAGACCCCTAATATGAATCCCGGAGTGCTAATCCCCCAGTTTAACAACAGGGGCTGTACCCATCTTCATAGGAAAGCATCATTATTTTATCACTGTTGCAGATCCCACGTCCTAATCAATCAATGGAGTTGCAGGGGAGACCCCCACATCCGACACCGGTCGTGGTCCTCGCTGAGGACAAAGAGAACATCATCATGTCCAAAGATGCTGAGACTTGGATCCAATGTCGCGCCGATCGGCGGGCATGTGGATGTTGGGAATGACAGGGAGGCACCTTTTAAGAATGCTTAAGATGCTTCAGAAGTATGCAATTGCGCACATGTCTGTACATTGTAAATTCATGTACTGTAATTTCATTGCACGCAAACCGCATATAGCAAATGTATGCCGAATGTACTAATTATGTATACTTAGGCGTGTTTGATCAACAGTCACCTGAGGCACCTGTTGTTCAACTATGGTATGATTTGTTGTGAATATGCTTTGATGGAGAACTCCGTGTATTCATTGCAGGTTCCAATAGCAACATGCACCTATTGGAAGTCACCAGGGCTTTGCCGAATGTGTGAAGCCAATAAGTTCGATTTATCAGGTGACCCTCAATCATGTTTGGAAGATTTTGGTAGCATTAAGGGCGAAAAGAGCGGCTTTTTTCAGCCACCTAGAACCACGTTTTGAAAAGGGCGCAGTTTGATTAGGGGGTCACCTTTCGGGGATCCCCTCCACGAACCATCCAAAGTACCCCTACCTGATTTCAATGTGGGGGTCATAAGAATCCCCAATGACCCCGGTAGTAATGCTCCCTATAACAATGGTAAATGTTTACTTTAAGAACGGCCTTTAACGGATCAATTTCCAAAGGGATTTGTTTGCAACAACTAATAACCTGGAGGCTTACCATATTTTACTACAATGTAACTATATATTCTTGATATACAATAGTTCCCAATAACTTATGGCTTAAAATACCACTAATCAACCATCCCAAATAAACAATCTTCCCCCAAATCACTATAAATGATCATTATGTAAACCCATTCCGAATGGGATGTTTATGGCATTGGGTTAATCCCAGTACCCAAAACGGCCACTGTTTCGACGCCTTCTGAGGAGTTTCTGACGGTCAAAGAGTCCAGGTGTTTGGACGCCCGGCTGGCTGATCGCTTGGCCAAGGCCTTGGCATGGCGGTGGGGGATGGTGCATTTTTCCAGCGGCAAAAACAGCCGGCTTAACATGGCTCAAGCGAAAACATTGGGAGGTTTTCGATGTTGAGCGGACAAAAAAATGGATGGTTGATATTTTTGATCCACCATGATCCACCATTTTCGCCAGGAGAAAGGCTTGTCCATCACCTTCCCACATCAAAAGGACCGCGGTCAGCGGGAGCAGTGCAACTGCACTGCCTCGCGAGAGATTGGGCAATACGAGCCCCTTGGATCCAGCGTGCGATGCAGAATGCAGGGAGCCAGGAGTGATTTCATGAGGACGAAAAACATCATCAGATTCTAGCCATGAAAAATATGGTGATATATATATATATATGCATATATATATAATTGAGAAATTATATGTTTTTCAAATAGCTTTGGTTAGTTGTTTACCGGGGATTTAGCCATCGACTTTTTGAAGGTTGTCAGCATCAAAAACATGGGGATACGATCGAGAAATGATGGTTGGTAGATGGTTGGTTCGGTGCTTCTGAACCTACCCGGTCCATTGGGGTTATTATGAATTAACCCATATTAACCCACACATGACGGGATTCACATTTACCAACCACTACGTCATGCGATCGGAAAATGGTGTACTGTTCGTGGTTCCAAGGTGTTCACCCATAGGGATGTTAGCCAACAGAATGGGGATGCTATATCTTCATAGGGTACAAAAACAGGGGAAGGTTGACCGACAAAATGATGGTTTGAGATGATTTGAGATTTTCTCAGCAACCAAATATTGAATTCAACCAGCAAGAAATGGGGTTCAGTTTGAATTTTGAGTTGACTCCAAAAAGATTTCTATGTGGGTATACAAAATGTAGCAACAACAAACTACCCTTATTTTGGATGGTTTATCCCATCCACGGTTGGTCCTTGGGGATGATGGATCTGCCGAAGTGACCAGCTTGGGGTGGTGGAACCGGCCTGAGGCTCCAATGTCCTCATTCCTGTCTCTATTGCTATGCCAACCCCAAGCCGGTGGAAACAGCCCTCGAAACGGACGTGACAGTGGCACCGGTGTGAAGGAAAGTGGTCTGGTAGATGGTGACGCGATGTGACACGACGTGACTGCAAAGTTTGGTCATGCTTTCTGGATGTTTCTGATGGCTCCTGCCTGATAGCTCCAATGATGATTGAGATGAGGTTTGCTGGAACAAGTGACTCTAAATTGGCATGTGAATTGGAATATCGTCAAAATAAATTGGAGAGTTCCATTCCATGATTGATGATTGATTACCAGAGGGGAGTTTGAATTTTTCCTCGGACATGATCTGAAGTGAGATCCAAAAGAAATGGGAACGCTATTCGACCTGTTGCCAATTTCATCTCTCGACAGCTATGTTGGCAATGTACAGAGAGCATCAATGATCATCAATGTTTTCTCAAAATATTGTGTATAGATATCCTAGTTTATATATAAAATATAGAATTAGTATTATGTAAATAATAAATGTATATGATATAATATAATAGATATATATATATATATATTATGCTATATAGATTATTCACATATCATTGACATCATGTATATCATATATATATATCATATATATATATATCATATATATCATATATATCATATATATCATATATATCATATATATCATATATATATCATATATATCATATATATCATATATATCATATATATCATATATATCATATATATATCATATATATCATATATATCATATATATCATATATATCATATATATCATATATATCATATAAATATCATATATATCATATTATATATATCATACATGTCATGTCTATTATATATATATATATGTACAGATGATATATACATATACCATATAATATATTATATATATATTATATATATATTATATATATTATATATATTATATATTATATATATTATATATATTATATATATTATATATATTATATATATTATATATATTATATATATTA
>BGPT01001843.1:0-15379 GCA_003297045.1 Symbiodinium sp. clade C Y103 | reverse complement strand
AAACCGTGCTTCCCCTAACCCACCCCACCCTTGCCCACCTCAACCCCAACCCCTTCCCCACCCCCACCCCAACCCCCTTCCCAACCCCCCTTCCCCCCTAAAGAATAAAGCCTAAAAAGCTCTAAGCATAGCCTATATTCATAGTCATGGTGTCTGCGGTGGCCAAAGTGAGTCGCTTTTGGTGCGGTGGCCAAAGTGAGTTTTGCTGCGGTGCCCAAAGTCAGTCCCTAGCCTGCTGTCATGTCCGCTGTGTAACAGTTTTGGCTTGCTGTCAGGTCCGCTGTATAACAGTTTTGGCTTGCTGTCACGTCCGCTGTACAACAGTTTTGGCTTGCTGTCAGGTCCGCTGTATAACAGTTTTGGCTTGCTGTCAGGTCCGCTGTATAACAGTTTTGGCTTGCTGTCAGGTCCGCTGTATAACAGTTTTGGCTTGCTGTCAGGTCCGCTGTATAACAGTTTTGGCTTGCTGTCAGGTCCGCTGTATAACAGTTTTGGCTTGCTGTCAGGTCCGCTGTATTAACAGTTTTGGCTTGCTGTCATGTCCGCTGTATAACAGTTTTGGCTTGCTGTCAGGTCCGCTGTATCACAGTTTTGGCTTGCTGTCAGGTCCGCTGTACAACAGTTTTGGCTTGCTGTCATGTCCGCTGTGTAACAGTTTTGGCTTGCTGTCAGGTCCGCTGTACAACAGTTTTGGCTTGCTGTCACGTCTGCTGTATAACAGTTTTGGCTTGCCGCCACATCCGCTGTATAACAGTTTTGGCTTGCTGTCATGTCCGCTGTACAACAGTTTTGGCTTGCTGTCAGGTCCGCTGCATAACAAGTTTGGCTTGCTGTCATGTCCGCTGTATAACAGTTTTGGCGTGCTGTCAGGTCCGCTGTGTAACAGTTTTGGCTTGCTGTCATGTCCGCTGTATAACAGTTATGGCTTGCTGTCACGTCCGCTGTACAACAGTTTTGGCTTGCTGTCATGTCCGCTGTATAACAGTTTTGGTTTGCTGTCATGTCCGTTGTATAACAGTTTTGGCTTGCTGTCAGGTCCGTATGGCTTCCTTGCTGACCGCCCGATGGTTTCCGGCTTCATTTTTTTGGTGGTTTGTGTTGGTGGTCAATATGTCGCCACCCCTTTTCCCAAAAAGCGGTCAGTGGGTGTTGGACGCACAGCGTCCTTGTACAGAAACACCTGCTGACCGCTTGTGGGAAATGGTTTCGGTTTGGTGGTTTGGGTTGTTGCCACCCCTTGGTCCAAAAGGCGGTCAGTGGATGTTGGACGTACAGCGTCCTTGTGCAGAAACACCTGCCGACCGCCACTCACTGGGATGGCTGAACAAATTTGTGGTGGTCTGGGCTGGTGGTTGGGCAGCATGTTTTTAATCTTTACTCAGGGAACCATACCTATTTGTTCAAAAATATGAAAAAAACGCTTCAATTTCTCAGACCCCCCAAACTACCAACCCAAACCACCACATAAGCCGATGTTGATATACAATATATATTTAATATATAATATATTATATATATATATTATCTAGATATTATTTATATATTATATATAAAATATAATATATATATATATATTTATTTATTTATTTATGTATTTATTTATTTATTTATTCATTTATTTATTTAATATATTATTTTTATTTTATATATATATATATATTAGTTTGGGGTGACTTTTTCTATTTTTTAAACCCCCATAGCCCCCAAACTCAACAATATCATACATTATATCAGAACAATTAGTTAACAAAATCATTCCCAAACCAATATTATAACACTCAACTAAATCATAATTTACCATCATCCATCTAATTATAATGGGATTATTCCTTTTTAACTCTTTATCCCCTAAAAATATTATCTATATTATGGGGAAAAGTGCCCAGTCCAAAAGCCGACCCCCTATTCTGAGAGCCCACTACGCTATCTTCAAACCTGCCATGGAGCAGCTGGCGGAAAAACTCAAAACTGAAAAAAGGTAGTGTCGTGCCACTTTTCAAAAAAGGTTTTGCAAAAAAAAAATCTTGCTTCTCACAGTGCTACTTGCCTCTCACGGTTCCAAGTTGGTTCAAGCAAAGCCGTGGTGCTTTGAGTTCAGTTTCAAAATGCCAATATCCAAAATATTTTTTCTGATATAATCTGTAGGTGGATTCTCCTACAACCTGTAGGTGGGTTCTCCTACAATTTGTAAGTGAGTTTTCCTACTGGCACTTTGTTTAACTCTGACGGCAAAATGCTCCATCAGAGCCAGATACTCCACTAACTGGCTCTGATTGACTACGGCGTCTGCGCCTCAAAGTGTCAATCTCTTTCAAATCATCATGAAATTTGCTCACATCGTAGGACGGTGCTGCTGCCTTCATCACTCCGTATTCCTTCGTGAAAGCCTCAATCAAAAGAAATGTCAAATCAAGACGAAGATTGTGACACACCGGTTGTGTCATCTCCATCAACTGGACCTCATCACTGATGATGGGCGCACTCTTGTAGATGTGTTCTTCGGTGTTCATCCGGTTCTTCGGGTTGAAAATGTCCAACAAAGTAGCAATCTTTCCATCCTCCAAGAACTCCGCAATGCCCTTCAAAGACAACTTACCGGATGCCAACTTCTGGCGAATGGATGCCATCTTTGCTTGAACTGGCTGAATGTAGGTCTGCAATGGCACTGGCAAAGTTCCCTCAACGTCCTCATACTGGTCAATCTTGATGCGAATGAAGTTCTGAGCCCTTTCATGAACACTGCCGTCTTGTCCTGCTGTTTGATGAAAGCCTTTTTGACCGGTAGAAATCCTTCCCCCATCAAATTTGACACCCCTGACATCCGAAAGGAAGAGGCTGTCGGCATCCGTCGCATCCATGACGTCCTTTGCAAACTCCTCAATGAAGGATTGCACCGGCATGTCCAATCTCCACTTGCCCTTAAAAATGGCATTGCTCCCACCGAAGCGCTTGACAATAATTTCCATCTCGGGGCCGAAGCCTGATTCTAAACCTTCCGTGTCGGAAAACTCAATCTCAGGGTCGTCACTAAGGTCTGGCTCACCTTCTTCCTCCTGTTCTTCCTCCTCCTCTTCCTCCTCTTCTTCTTCCTCACTTTCCTCCTCCGTCTCTGGCTCATCAATCCTAATGTTCCTTTTAAAAAAAGCTTCGGCAGATTTTTTTGGAAATAATCCTTGAATGTGATCGGTTATGGCAATCTCATAATCCAAGGTCAAGAACTCCGACAACGAAATCCCCTTTTCCTTTGCCAATTTAATTTTCTTGAAGTGTTTTTTTGTCCGCTCTAAGGGCATCGACGGGCAAACATCCAAAGCAAGGGGCGTCATGAAGCCCTTGCGAAGCACCGTCTGAATTTTTTGGGCATTGTCTGCCATATCAATTTTCCTGCTTTCATCTTGTCTTCCTCTCAGACCACAGTCAGACAACCAACTGACATCAAGGACAAAATCATAGTCGTCTGTTTCTTTCGCCTCAACCGTGTCTTTTTGCAGCAGGACTTGCGAAATTTCCTTTTTCACCGTCGTCACCTTCTTATCAAGGTCCAAAGCAAAATCAACACTGGTTGCCATGGAACTTCGCCCCATCTTGATGGGGGATATTATGGATCTATGGCATGGTTTTAAGCACCAAGCCGGATGAAGTAGTCCTATCCTATGTCTTGAGCCCTTCACAAAAAGCGAAAAGCAAAAAAAATCACAATGCTTCTAAGTTGAAAATGACCGCCAAAATTTTTGACACTCTAATTCCTATCCCATCCCTTCTCCTAAGACGCACCTAACAAATCTTGATGAAAATGAAAAATTAAAAATCAAAGACATGAAGCCGGTGCGGGGACGGGGACATAAATAAGACCCAGCCCTGCTGGAAATCCTAATCTATTCTTAAATACTACTTCCCTACTCTTGACCCTATGTCCTACCCGTACAAATATCCCAAAAATATTATCCCTAAAAAATTCTATAAATGATTTTTTTCCCATCTCTTTGATTGATGATGATGAAGGGGGAGGGATTATTTAAAAAGGATGAATGATGATGAATGATGAAAAAGATAATGATAAAGATAATTAAAAATATCTTTATTGAAAATTAAAAAGAAAAAATATAAAAATAAAAAATAAGAATATATATTATTAAAAAAATCTAAAAATTAAAATCTATTTTAAAAGAATAAATATTTAAATGAATATATATATATATTTAATATGTTTAATTAATTTAAAAAAATATATTATCTAAAGAATTATTTTATATATTTTTTGATTTTATTTATATTATTAATTTTATTTTACGGTTAATTATAATATTAATATGTTTAATATTATTTTGTTTAATTAAATTAATTAATAATTTCTTTTTTAATTTAAAATAATATATTCTTATAAAAATATTAAAATTTATATTTAAATAATATTAAAGAATGAAAATANATATTAAAATTTATATTTAAATAATATTAAATAATGAAAATATTTAATAATTTCTTTATTTTATTTTTTTTAGTTATTATTTAATGATTTTTAATCTAATTTTATATTTTTCTCGTTTATTTTATTAAATATTTTATTAATAATTTTTTATTTTGCAGGTATTCAAATAATTATTAATATTTAAAAAAATTATATTTTTATATAATTTTAAAAAAACAGTTGTTTTTAGGATTTTCTTGATTTATAATAATATTTTTTCTAATATATATTGTAATGATATTTTTATTTCATTATTCATTTATATTTTCAATAATAAATATATTCATTTTTAATTTTGATAGAAATTTCTATTGATAAAATATTATATAATAGTATATTTCTATTCTTCCTCCTTTTATTATACGATTAATATTAATCATAATTTTAATAAGGTTATCTTACCTCTAATATATATAATATTTATTTCTTTAAGTCATTTTCCTATTTTAGGAATTTTAAGTTTTGATTATCTCGTGTCTGAATAGTGCCCTTGGATAATCAATTATTTTGTAATATAATTATTTCCACGGTATATCTTTCCTGTAAAAAATAACCTATTTTTTTCCTTTTTTATTATTGCTACCTTTTTCATTATTTTTTCATAATTTCCTACTTCTATAGGGGGTATATCCTATCCTTTCTTGCTTTGGATGTCGCATTTACCACAGCGCTGAATTCATTTTTATCTTTCCTCGCCTCTTTCGGGATTATTCCGATAGCGGAATATTTTATCTTGCCATTATATATAAGGATAATTTCTGATATATAGTCGATTCATTGGATATTCTCCTTATCCTTCTTCTTATTAATTTCAATTTTTTTGAAAAATATATCCTTAAATCTTTTGATGAATCTTTTTGCAAAAGCGGGGTGTCCTCTGGTTCTGATTAGTTATACTCCTTTATTTTCAATAAAATCTTTGAAATCCTCCCCTGCTATTGCCCTTTCATCATCATTATATATGATTTTTGATTTAATTCCCATCTTTTCCAATGCCATTTTAGTCCCCTCAAGAACTTCTGGTTCATTTTTGATTCTGATAGGAATTATTACGATATATTTGCTTAATATCAATGCCCACCAAACCTGCCCTAAATTTTTGTTCTTCATAAAAATTATACTTACCCATAAAGAATAAATCTACATGAAAATCATATTTACCCAAAAAAAATAAATCTACCTGATAAGTATGATTGATATGCGGTGCTGTAAAAGAATTAAAGCCCCTTGATTTTGCTTTAAATTCTATATTTTTTTGAAAAAAAAAATATTAACATCTGATATTGATATATTTTTATTTTTTTTCTTGTATCAGCCAAAGTTGTAGCCTTGCTCCCAAACCCCACTTTATCAAAATAAATATTATTATTGATTTTCTAATTTTCACTATCTGTCATTTAATATTAATATTATCTTGAAAATAATATTAAATATTATTTCTACAAAAATATTTTATGGGAAAAAAATATAATTATATGGAATATAAAAACCTATGCAATTATCCTTAAAATGACTTAAATTATTATTCATCCTTGAATAATTTATATTTGATATTATATCATTTTCATTAAAATCAACAATTATTGGTTCATTATAATTCTGATATTGAATTTTCATAAATTTCATTAAGAAATCATTATTTATAAATTCTCCATCAATTATATTTCTATCTATTTTTTTATCTTCTTCAATATAATTCAATATTTGTCTTTCAAAATATTATTTATTAAAATTCTATTTTATTCCTCTCCATTTTCAGGATATTTAAAAAAATTGATTCTATTTAAATCAATTGCCCTCGTGATGCTCGTGAAAAACCAATTCTTGCAAATATATATATCATTATCTTATTATCCTCAATATATCCTTATTTTGAATGAGCAATCTAATAATAAACATATATAAAATTCTTTCTCAATCCATCTCTATTGATTTCTATTATATCATCCATACATATATTTCAATTTCACAAGACTACCGGACAAATCCACTACCTCATATCTGTAGTTCTCGTTTATTTTCTTTCCCTTTGCTTTCATATATTTTCTGCATATAAATTCTTCTCCTACCATGAATTCTTCAATTATTTTTTATTTCCCGTATCTTTTTATTTATTTCTTTATAAGTGTTATTGGTATATGCTATGTTGTTGTCATATATTTCTATTTCATTAATCATTTGAAATATATGTTAATGATTTCTCTGCAAGATTTGCCGTCAAAATCAATATTTCAATATCTTTTAATTTCTATCTGACTTCCTTTATCTTCAATTTCTTGCATTCATATAGCATCATATTATTTTTAAAAATCAAATTTATGTAATGATCAGCATATTTTTCAAAATCAATGGTATTATATTTATTTTCAGGATTTTTCAGTTGGTGAGTATTGCCGGTGGCCAAAATATTTTTATCAGGATTATTTTTCGCAAAATCCCGTATTAAAATTTATTTACCTATATTATGGAATATTATTTCATCAATTATTATGACATCATAATTTGAATAATCAATTTTTTCTAACCTCTCATCCCCAAAAAATATACCAAAGAATTTATTACTGGTCACCCACTCGCAACCACATTCTTGTTCCAATTCATTGCTATGAATCACAAATAAAATCCTATAAATTCTATTCTTCAGATGCTTATATATATAATTCTTATTTATTCTTGTTATATTACCTCTTATCATCAATCTCCTAGTCTTTAAAATATGCTAATCTATAATTTCATCAATGTTCCATTCATCCTTCACTTCATCGGTTTCATTTTCATATTCGGTAATATCTCAAAAAATATTTCTTCTTTTTGGAAAATATCTTATTTGGAAAATTGAATTTAGCACAATATTTCCAATTATCAATTTCACCCCCAAATTTTAGCCCCTTTTTTGCCCGTGCCAAATTGCATTTATCAATTATAAAGGTATCAATTTTTACAGAATATATTCTAATATTATAATTAAATAATATTTCATAAAATCTATTTATATCATAATTATCTTCTTATAAAATCAATTCCTTAATAAATTTCTAATTATTTTTCAATTTATTTATATCAAAAATATTCAAAATATAAGACCTCTGTTCACTCACAAATTCAGGAAAGATATTACATTCTTCTTCTTCATCTTCCTCATTGAATATGGTAGTTTCCCTAATTTCATCGCCATCATATCCAAATTCTATAATGATATTGATGTCTCCGCCGCATTTTTCCTGATAATAAAAGTTAGCAATCATTTTGGAAAAGGTTATGAATTATTTAATAATATTGTTTATCTTTTCTAATAATTTTATATTAATATATGCAAATCATTTTCTTTTTCATTTTATCCTTCTCCTTATCCTTATCCAATTTTAAATTCCATAAATTTATGAATTAATTTATTATAATTCATCTTATAAATATTAGATGGAATTTTATAATATATATTTTCAAAATCATTGATATATTTTCTGGAAATTTTCCATAAATCAAAAAAATATATATATCTTCTTTTATTCTTAATAAAATAGAATATAGAATCTCTCATATTGCTAAAATAATATTTTGCCTTATCATATATTTTTCCAAATATTAAATTCTAAAAAAACAGGAAATTTGATAGCATTAATTCTGGATTTTGTCTAGGCCTTCCAAAGGTCAATTCAATATATTTGCTTTTGAATTCCCCTGTGGTTTTAAATAGCCACTTGGGGCTATGGTGTGAGCAACGGAAAATATATTTAGATCATCCTTATTATAAAAAGATTGATGAATAGGATTGATCCTTTTTGAAACTAAAAAAATAAATATTAATATCATTGAATATTTTAATATCACTACTTATAATACAAGTATCCATTGGGCAATCTATCAAAAATTGATTTCTAATCTTAATTATTAAATCATTAAAATTTAATTTCATGGATAAAATCTTACCACCTGCTCCCATCATAATTTTTGATTCATATTGTGCCCTTTTGAATTGACAATAGAAATTTTTAAATTTTTGCGATTGATTAAATTTACCTCTTCTTCATTTTCATTTTTTCTAATTATCTCCATAATGTCATCAATATCATTAAAGAAATCATATTTAAGAGAAGAGGTTGTTCTTTACTATGGAATTGAAAATCTGATGATACATTCAAGTTCATATCTTCTTCTGTATCTTTGTATAAAATGCTCATGACATTATCATTCATGGTGTAGATGTGGTTGCCCTTAATCAATCCATATAAGGTTGGTATATATTTGTTTTTTTTCTCGGGGTCGTAAGTAAATATTTTTTGTCCAAGGCAATTATACAACCTGATTGTCAATTGAAATTCTTAAAAGACCGACACCATATCTTCCATTAATGTTCCCTTTTCTCTAAATTCTTCTTCAATTATATTCATGAATTCCATTATTTTTTTTGTCTTCTTATTCTTTTCCTCTTCCATTTCTTGTTGTTCATCAATGTATCTTTTAAGGATCTATTATTATTTTAATTATCAATCCAATATTGCCCTTCGATATATTCTTGATTTTTGATGGCATCTACAAAATATTCAGTATTGAGATTATGGTCGGTCCAGATGGGGTAATGATAAATTCCCTTCTCATTGCCATCTTTTAATTTCTTCTTTAATTCATTATCATCCCCTCCTCTATTTATTATATCATTGATGTCAATTATTTTGATGGTTGTCGTGCAGTCTTCAAGGTTTGGATATTAATTCGTTATTTTTTTTTTCTTAACTAATTTCTTAAATATTTTTTTAAACAATTCTTTATTATAGATAAGGTCAAATTATCTATCTCTGGTTTCGATAATTCTTCTTTTCCTTGGTTCTTCAGATATTCCTGTTGTTTTTCTCCATATTTCCCTTTTATTTAATTCCTCAATTTTTGTTAATTATTTTTTTTCAAAATCTCCCTTTTTTAATTTCAATTTTCTCTTCAAGTCTTCCACCCAAAAATCAAATTTATTTCTTAAAATATACTTGCCCACCAATATTTCGTCTAATTTATTTTCATCTCTTATATTCTTTAAGTTCAATTAAATAAATTACGATATTGTAAATAGGTTATATTCCCCATCCTAATTTGTCTTCAAAGCAAACTTGCCACTTATTCCGGGCCATCCTTTTTATCTTTATTCATAACCATTCTAGGCATTTTATCCTCAATTTTATCAATTTTTTATCAAACCCTTTTTTGGCAAAAGTTACCGACCTCTCCTTATTATTTATTAGGTTCTATATAATTTCTTGGCGGTTTCCCTCTCTAAATTTTTCCTATCCTTATAAAATTCAATAATCTTAACCATCCTATCCCTAACATCTTCTTTTATCCCTTTAACTATATCCTTTATTCCCTTTATATTTTTTTTAGCAATTTTAAATATCATTATAATATAATATTATAAATTAATATGTTAATATTTCTTTAAATAAATTTCTATTTAAAAGATATGTTAATATTATAATAAAAAGATTTTAAAAATTATCATATAACAATAAAAAAAATAAAGATTTAACCATTAAATTACGTTTAATTTACGCAATTCTGGCGAGGTACAGCGTTAAAACCACAAGTGCTTAAGTAGGCGAGTCTGAGCTTCGAAGGAATCCGAGCTCCTTTGAGCCTCTTAGAAAAGCAAAGTCGGCCACACCACGTGGACACTGCGGAAATTCGAGGTAGCGGAAGAAAGGAAGCCATTTCTAAAGGTACAAGTTGCTTCAGGCGTACTAGGCTTGCCGGGAGAAAATCCAACTTTTTTTCTCATCCAGCTGGTCTGTTGATCATGTTCACAGTATCAAGGCACTGTTGCAACTCTGCATGGACTTGTGAACGAAAACTACGGAGCAAGTGTATGCAGCATCACTTTGAGCTACACAGGGCAGTAAGGCACAGTACAGTAACCTGAAGATGGAATTCAGGTTTTGGTCTTGCAACATTGGTCCAATTCGCATTCCAGGTCATTTCATACTTTTTGCTATGTAATGTAATTCCATTCTTTTCTCAGCCATTGTTGCAAAGACGAGGTGAGAGACTCTCGAGAGCCGTCTTTCGTCATTCACTTTCGTGTCTCCATCTCACTATATGTAGACGCCTGCAGCACTTCCGACCAGAAACGACTAGACTCCCGTTCAACACTATTCGTTTCTCAGCGATGTGCAGAAGCTTTTAATGTCATGGCATTCTGCATGTCGATAAACCGGTAATGGCGGCTCCACAAATTCCCAGCCTCAAGCTTTCTCACCTGCAGAGTTCATCAGGAGCTCCAGGCTTCCCATTTTGATGTGCGAAAAGAAACTGATGGCAATGTAGTTCCTCCACCACCACTACAACTACCACCACCACCGCTTGGACTGTGCAGCTTCGGGCCTTTCTCCCAGGAATCAACCACGATGGATGAGCCGCAAAGGTCCGCACCATTCAAAGTGGCNGGCACAGGGGATAATAAGGATGATTTTGCCAGCTTGCCCATCATTTTTTGAGTCCCCCATCTGAGGCCCCGGCACCACAGCACCGGTACCTTTGCCTTTGCCATGGAAGATCTCCACCCATCGGCTTTTTCCCGCCTGGAAAGGCCACAGCGCACTAGTTTTCAAAAGAAATCTCAATAGGTCCAGGACGCTTCGTCACATCTTCCAAATGAGAAAGTAAGTGCGGAAATGTAAACGTATGTAAATGTGTTTGGTGCATGTAAGTGGTACCTGGTACTTGTGATACCTGTGACTTGACTCCAGCGGAAACCCACTTCCCCTACTGCGCCTTGTCAACCAACGCCTGCAAATCCTTCCAGTTTGCTTCCTCTGGGATGTTTCCAATCCAAAGCTTCTTGGCCGGATCCTCAGAGGTGTCACAGTGATTCCCTTGAGAATTCTCAAGGGAAGTCACAACCGTCTGACCAAGTTCAAATACTTGAGGCAGAACTGTTGCAAAATGTATATAGTGCATAGAGCAATGAGATTGGTACCTCATGAATCCAACTAATTCAACCAAATTGCAAAATTCACGACAATCAGAAACCGTAGCGTGGCAGTGCAGTGCAGGAAAGCTAAAAAATTACGTCGCTCAAAACCCGAGGTCAAGGCAACGTTCAGCTGTGGGCTGCGCTTCCCTTTGCCCTTGCCCTTTCCCTTAAAAGCGAACCTCTGTGTGCGTGCAAAAAGCGAATGAGTGGCACATCGGCACCAGGAGATTAATGTTGAAGTCTGACACTTCAGAAGGCTTGATCCTCAAAAGTTGTTTGCTGCTAGTGCAGAAAGTGTGCCTGTTCAGAATCGACCCTTCTGGGTTTCCTGCATCGGAGGCATCATCATGCCATAGTGGTAGGACATCATGCCCTGCACTGGAGGAGCAAAAAACTCCCTCGAGATAAGACTGACCAGAAGAGAACATGCTGCACAGCATTGAGATTTCTTGACATTAGGCTACTTCCCCAGAAATATACATCTTTGAGTCTTTGAGCCAACTCACAAAAAGGCTAAACCAAGCAGTGTCAATGCCTAGGGTTCTATCTGTCATACTCATATCGAGTGCTTCGGTGTACATCAAATGCTTCAAGCAGGCCACAACCAGTCGCCCAAAGATTCATTTTACGTGCATTACTTACAAAACGGCAGAACCCAACGTTCTTACACGGAAGATTTTGTTACAAAATGGCGGGCTAAGCTGACCCCTAGTTACAGAATAGTAGCCGTTTTTTGCCCCAAATCGAGCCAACGGATGCAACTCGCATCCGTTGGCTCGATTTGGGGCCCTACAGAGTGGTCGGGCATCGAACGGGATATTTCGTGGGTTCCCCAAGACTCCCCAGGGTTCCCCAGGAACAACCTCCGAGTCGACTCGGCCATCCACTCGGACGTCTTCTTTTTTCCGGCAGTTGCTCCGAGCTGCTGTTCAGCGTTCAAACCTACCATTTGTAGAAGATTTGGGGTTTCAAGCCTTTGTAGCGTTCTATCCTTTTATACTCGTGTAAAGTTACTAGCGATTTTCCGTTTTGGTAGGTGTCCTTGAATAATGCTATCAAAAGGGGCTCAAAAAGACTGATTTAGGACACCTCTACATCTGAGTCCAAAAAAACAATCAGGTACCCTACATTGCGAAAATTGATATCTACAGCGCCTACCATTTTGTAGAAGATGCTGCGTTTCAAGCCTTTGTAATGTTCTATGTCCTAATGCCTTTGTAACGTTTCTAGCATGTTTCTGTTTTTTTGGTAGGTGTCCCAAATTGCTGTCAAAAGGGGTTCAAAAACACTAATTTAGGACACCTCTACATCTGAGTCCAAAAAACAATCAGGTACCCTACAATGCGAAAATTGATATCTACCGCACCTACCATTTTGTAGGAGATTCAGCGTTTCAAGCTTTTGTAGCGCTCTATCCTTTTGTACTCGTGTAAAGTTACTAGCGATTTTCTGTTTTGGTAGGTGTCCTAAAATGCTGTCAAAAGGGGCTCAAAAAGACTAATCTAGAACACCTCTAAATCTGAGTCCGAAAAGACTAATCAGGTACCCCACACTGAAAGAAAAACGATATCTTCAGCACCTACCATTTTGTAGAAGATTCCGCGTTTCAAGCCTTTGTAGCGTTCTATGTTCTGATGCCCTTGTGAAGTGTCTAGCATGTTCCTGTTTTTTTGGTAGGTGTCCGAAAATGATGTCAAAAAAGTTTCAAAAAGACTAATTTAGGACACCTCTAAATCTGAGTCCAAAAAAAAACAAGTACTCTACACTGAAGGAAAGATTGAATCTTCAGCACCTACCATTTTGTAGAAGATTCAGCGTTTCAAGCCTTTGTAGCGCTCTATCCTTTTATATTTATACCCTTTTCAAGTTTCTAGCCAGTNCATTTTGTAGAAGATTCAGCGTTTCAAGCCTTTGTAGCGCTCTATCCTTTTATATTTATACCCTTTTCAAGTTTCTAGCCAGTTTTTTGGTAGGTGTCCTAAAATGCTGTCAAAAGGGGCTCAAAAAGACTCTAAATCTGAGTCCGAAAAGACTAATCAGGTACCCCACACTGAAAGAAAAACGATATCTTCAGCACCTACCATTTTGTAGACGATTCCGCGTTTCAAGCCTTTGTAGCGTTCTATCTTTTTAGCCGTGTAAAGTTCTAGCATTTTCTGTTTTTTTTGGGAGGTGTCCGAAAATGCCATCAAAAAAATTTCAAAAAGACTAATCTAGGACACCCCTAAATCTTTATATTTGACTTCGGTTCTAGATTGCTGACCTTTATCATTGGAAGAATATCACATGCCTTGCGGGGGCCGAAGCCGTGGCGCCTACGTTAGCGCTGCCTCTTTTTGCCTGCAGCAAAAGCGGTCAACATGGCACAATTATCTCAAACATCAGTCTATGATCATTCAGAATGGGATGAAATTTGATGCACCAACTGTTAGTTAATTGACATATGCATGATACTCAGAAACTTTGCCCAGGCACTGCCTCGAGGATGCATGTCTGGGTGATCAAATACCATCAAGTACTCTTACAAGTCTTTCATGAACACCGCAAACCTATCTGTGCAATGGCACCTATGCGCTTCTCTTTGCCACCGGTTTTTCTCTTCTTCGGCGAGTTTCAACTGAGCCTGATGGAAGAATGATACAGGATCAGTGTCTGCAGCAGGGCAGGGGAACTTTCCCTCAAATAAAAACTGAAACTGCCAAAAACAAATCAGGTGAAACAAATTAGAAATTTCTTTTGATCCAATGGTCGGTCTCGGCTCCTCCTCCTCCTCCTCCTCCTACTCCTCCTACTACTACTACTACTACTACTACTGGTACTCCTCCTCCTCCTCCTCCTCCTACTACTACTACTACCACCACTACCACCACTACCATTGTAGTCTATCTGTTGGGACAGCACACCGAAGAACAAGGATATCCAAGCGACAAAACATGCGGATCAAACAAATGAAATCATTGAAAATGCGGAGGCCCATGACAAAGATACAGAAACATGATGATGATGGATAACAGTGATGGTGGTGACGACGATGATGATGTTGATGATGGTGGTGACGATGATGATGGTGATGATGATCACGGTGATGATGATAGTCATACTAATCAATGGTGGTGATGCTGGTGACGGTGGTGGTGGTGGTGGCGGTGCTGGCACTGGTGCTGGTGATGCTGACAGTGACGGTGATGGTACTTATGAGGACGAAAGGACGATGACTACGTCAACGACCATGCCCACAACAATGTCGCAGTCGGCGTTGCTTGGATGAAATGCCAGAAGGATTTCATGGCAATCTCATGGAAAGCATTGAATTTGAACCGTCGCACTTGCATACATATACATCTATCGCCACAGTTTGTGTAAAGAAAAAAAACAGGTCCAACCAGAAGACATGCCCTGGCTCAAGACTTGCAATTTCACGCACACGATTCCAATCGAATGTTCACAACTTACAAATGCAACATGCCATGAATTGCAACATGGCAATGTACGACATTCAAATAATCGAGTTGGTGCTCCATCCCGATATCACGAGTGCAGATCTGGTATGTGTCATGGATGTTCAACGGCTCGTGAGTTTCACCTGGCAGGTAAATCCCCGCAGCCTGCAGAACTTGGACCATTGCTCTCAGATCGTTACGCTGCTCTGTCAACTGCGGGTTATTATCCTGCACAGAAAACCGCTAAATTGACTTTCAGCATCAGCTCGTCGGACGGGATGATTGATGATATAACATGTGCATTTGTGACCCAAAAACAAATATACATATATATATATGTGTGTATATATATAGACAATACATATATATATAGATAATACATGTATGTATATATATATATATATAGATAGATAATACATATATATACCAGTAGTACCCGCACGAGGCGGGGCGGAAGTTGCCTTTTGGATATACTATAAGACCTTTTTCATCTATAGAACTTGCTTGCACCGTGCA
>BGPT01001842.1:49930-133568 GCA_003297045.1 Symbiodinium sp. clade C Y103 | reverse complement strand
TGCTGCTCCTGCTCCTGCTCCTGCTCCTGCTACTGCTACTGCTACTACTGTGCTGCTGCTGCTACTACTAGCACTTCTACCCCTACTCCTGCTCCTACTTCAAATACCGCGTTAAGTGCTCAATGCAAGCTGCTCAATACCCAAGTCCCNNGTGCTCAATGCAAGCTGCTCAATACCCAAGTCCCAGAGGTCCCAAGAAAAGACTGCCAATTGCCTATGGCCGGCGGGCTTGCCGTAGGCAATTAAATAATCCCCAACAACCCAGCTATAGTATAATTCCTGACCACTCAACCAGGGTATCTTCAACATTCCTTTTAACAACTGCAGCCCCAACGGCTTCACCCCGGGCACTGTTTCAGCTTCTCAAAGAGATCCGCGGCTTGCGACAGTCGCCGTGGGTCTTCGAGCACTCTGGGCAACTCCTCGAGGAGTTCCAGGCCGCCCGTGCTCGACATGGTGAAGAGGCGGCCAAATTGGGGAGTTAATCTTTATTTCATGGTTATTTCATGGGAATATCATGGGAATATCATGGGATTTCATGGCATATCAGAAATTATAGTGAGGTCACTATAATTTGCGTTCATGTATACTCAGAAGATTTCTATGTTAACCATGGATAACTGGACAAAAAAATAACCTAGTCATAATTTATCTCATGTTGGATTTGAGATGATGATGCAAATCCATTCACCTCCGGTGTTCCTTCATTTTTCGGGAAGGAACATAGATTCGGGACGGATGTTGCCAAAATACCAAAGATGCAACATGGTGACTGCCTTGCAGGGACAGTGCTCCGGAGAAAATGTGAGTGTTTTGCTTTTGAAGGCTGTCGCCAGTGGCCGGTTGCCTGCATGGGGGATGCTAGAAAAAATTGGAACTAAGAGAGTTTGGCCTGGCTTCACAGCATGCTTCGTTGTCAGAATGAGTGCAAATTAGTTTCCCCCATCTGCAGGACTCCTCTACATGTTGTTGCCATTTGTCTCTGCTGTTGATCCACTGCAGCGCAAAAGCAATGTAGATTTCTGGAACATCAAGAAAAAGAGGCGTCTACACAGCATGATGACACGGGGAATGCTGTCAGATGTGCCGAGAGGCTTTCTATGTACTGTTCCAGGGTATGCGAATAAAACCCTGATAAGTAGGGGTTCCTGACTTTGGATACAGAAACCGCTAATACGTCCTAATATATTTAATATGGATTGATGTGGTAATCTTGTGGAATATCAATGCAATTCTTGTCTCACGGCCAATTGCATGTCCTTTTGCGACGCTTCGAGGGTCCGGGACAAATCTGCCAGCTACTTGGTAGGACAGGTCCACGGCCGAAACATGAAACGGGTGAAGCGAAGGAGAAGATTCTCAATTCTTGCCAGCCTCAGTGCCATGGGATGATTTGCCAATTTGCCAGCTAGGGTGTGTCTGAAACTGGGAGAGTATTTGCCGTATTTACTGCAAGTAAAAGGCTGTTTTAAAAAATGAAGTCTTGAACTGTACACACTATTCAAACCATGAAATTCGGGGTAAGAGGTCCAGTGAAAATGAAATACGTTCCGCCATCATGCACTTGTAAGGGTTCCCCAATTTGGGGTGAGCATGGGTGAGGTGAACCCTTGGTGGTTTCACGATCAAGAATGAAGGAGAACATATATAAATATGTATATATTGTATATATATATATATGTATATCATTATAATATGTATATCATTGTATATATATACATATAGCTGTATATCAGGTGTACTTGTCAACATGCGAACCGCCGCTATCCATTTCGGATGTGTTTCATGTGGACTCATACACCATTCCAATATATGGCAAATTAATGCAAATTGTGGAGCTCATATCTCCTCATCTCTCCATGATCCGTGTTTCAATCCAATCTACACGTTTGTGTATAGTTTGGACCCCCATTGTATTCGCAGAAGCACAATGATTGGTGATTCGTGATGAAATCACATACAAAAAAAATCCCTATCTAAGGGATTTGGGTTTCAATATGTGTCAATCAACACGTCAAACACCTTTTGTTCTTGCTTGAATACAATCTGTTTGTCAATCCCTCACCAAACCTGCCATATTCTTTGGTTTGATCCCAGAGACGGCAACCATGGCAGGATAGGGTCGAACGGTCCGGGCACCACTGGGATCTGAAGGGTTCCTGGCAGAGCAGTGCACCATGTCTTCGTGTGATTCTGCAATTTTTGCCCCAATCCCAGCCATATATATATATATATTATACATGAACGATATATCATGATATATATTGATATATCGCATATGGGGTTGAAAGATGTTGAAAATGGGCTGATTGGCTGATTGGATTCATCCTTATTTTCCCCACAACAATCACCGTATCGCCATCACCTTCCTCAAGCCATACCCCAGTTTCTCCCTGCCTGATGTCCTCTGGAACCTGACGCCGGGATGGCCTCAGAGGATGACGCGGCCAGTTTGTAGACATGGCCAAAACATATGCATACTGCATACATAGCTTCAATGACTTTAAATGGGATAAACATGGATAAACCATGACAGACCCCAGAAAATATGGGTTTAACCTCTGGTCATCAAGCATAGCAATGGAAAATCCACCATTCACAAATGATTGTCTTGTTGCGACTTCCATTTAGTTCGGGGATTTCACGTTGCCACGTTTGATTTCCAGAGGGTATTCAGTTCTTCACCCTTTTCAAGCGGGGATGAACATCCAAGCACTGATTGAACGATGGAACCTCCAAGACCTCTAAGATCAATGTCAGGGAATGGGGCCTATGACTCTGGTGGTTTGAGCCCTGAAAAAAATGAAATGGGATCATCCCAGCTGCAAATGAACAATCCATTTGAAAACATCAGGCAGCATTTCCCCCGGTTTCAGAGGTCAAGCAGGGAATGGTTGGTAAATGGGCAATAGTAACTGACCTACGAAGGTTGCAGAACAAATAGGCCAGAAAATCGCATTGCAAACTGTCACATCATCCAAGTAGAATCTGACTTGCCCCTGTAGGGGTCTGAGGCAAGGTGCCTCAAAGTGCCTCACAACTGAGACGCAACGCAGCTCCTTTTCCACCCTTCCCGGGATTCTTCTTGGATTGCCAGTGCAAGTGGAAAAACCATTTGATATTTGCAGCTAGCTGTGCAAGAAAACATTTGGAGCAGTCATCAAGTGGCAGGCAATGGCATTATCTGCAAACTTTTTAGTGCTTGCAACATGGGGGAATCAGGAAACCCACAGTTCACATTGTCCATTCGGGTAGCAAAATCAAATACTGAATTTGGAAAACCATGGAAAACCCTTACGTTTTGTCTATTTTATCACATACTCTTCTGCAGGATAGTCACCCAGTTGACAAAGGTTCGTCTTTACAAAATCTAATACTTAAAGTGGGTACCCAAAATTCCATGGCTGATCATCATTTGATATCAGGGAGTAAATTACTCATTGTTGGACATAACCCAAACATCATACTGTTGATTTAAAAAACATATAATTATATCGTATCCATTCATATCCCCAAGATATCCCACTGTATGTAATATGTACCCTCCGGTAATCAAACGTGGCAATTGGAAATCCCCTAGAAATGGAGGTCTTGATGGGAAAATTATCTAGAAATGGTGGATTTTCCATTGCCGTGTTTGATTACCAGAGGGTATATATTTTAGTTATATAATTTACCATGCTTTCAGGTGTACATTGGTCATCACTCACCGTAGTCAACCAAGCCACTCAGACCGCACAGCCTCTTCCTGACAGGAACTGCCATGGCCAGGCAACAATGGATGGGTTAAACCCATTGGGCCAATGTAACGTATCGAACTGGAAAAATCATCATGTTTATCATCTATGTGACGTCTATGTGACGATTGAAATATGTTATATAATGTTATATAATATACGGATGATTTCCAAGAACTCATTTGTCTGGATGGTCATCAGAATGGATGGATGAAAACTGATTCGTGATTTGAACCCAAGAACCTCTGCCATTGGAAACATGTCATTCTGGCCAGCGGCTGTAATACTATAGAATAGAAAAGTACCAAGCTTAAATGTCCCAGTGTTGACATACAGCTTTCATTGCAAACCCGCCTGGTCGCCGAAAAACCCACCTTGGTGTGGAAGGGGTTCTAAGCACTTTCGTATGCCGGATAGAGTGGCTTCCCGACATGCTTTCTTGAAAGCCCACAGAGTAGAAGAGAAACAAAGTGGTGATGAGTGATGATCAGAACCTTCACATCAACACATTCTCTGCACGGTTTTGCAGAGATTCAAAGCGCATTCTGTTTGAACACCCTTCGTTGGTGGCCCAAGCTCCTGGCTATGGGCATCTGCAACACGCAAAACTGTGTGTCTTCCGAATTCCCAAGGCCTTCGCCCACTTGGGTCCTTCCTATAAGCATCAAATCAACTGAGACCAACATCAAGAGTAAAGCAAGCACGGACAACACCCACACGCATGACATCCTGTGTCTACGTGTTTTCAAAGGACGGGGGGACCCCTCCATCCCCAAAAAAGGGACCTTTTACTTACAGGCTCACAGGAAAATACCATGGAAATTCACGAGTCGATCCCGAACTGAGGTCCGAACCAGTAGATTTGCTCGTGTTCCTGGAGGAAATCCAATACCAATCAATAAATTAGCAAGCCCCAAAACGATAGCAAAGAACCTTCTACGTACTATATAAGAAAGTTATAAATTGCTCTTCTACCTTTCGGGGGGTAGTAAGTGTGATCAAATTCAATCCATTGTTCCTTCTACACTTGGTTTTGATTCGGATTTGCATTTCACTGATTTGGCCCTCCACACCTGCGAAAACGTCCACAAATTGGTTCTATTTGATGGACCAAAATCTTCGGAACTTTTTTGTGCGGCTTCCAGCATGTCAAACTCAATTGAGCATGCTTCGCATGCTACAGGTGCGCATGCTCAAAATTTCTGATCAGCCATGGATCTGTCGTGGCTTAAAGAATGCGAATCTGTGATGAAGCAGGAATGAAGCATGTCCAGGCACTGGGACATGATGCCATTGATGCTTCCTGTACACGAGCCTGTTATTGCAACTCTAGCGGGCATAGAAAGCATTGCCATGACCGATTGGAGGCATCTGCCTCTGCAAGAGAGTGAAGCCATGGCGGACTAAGAAAGCATGCAGGTCTTTCTCTATACAACCGCCCTTGTAGTGCTCTTCGGACGAGATTTCTGTCATGATGTACCTGATGCGTGGCAGCATGCCCTCGCTGCCAAGTAACACATCTAGCTCGCAGCCTTGAACGTCTAAGTACATGAAGTCGAAGTCTTGAGGCTTCAATGCCAAGCGCTGAAACAAGCCATCCAAAGTCTCCGTCTGGATCTCCTGGACTTCAGCTTGCTGAATGAAGGGAAAGTAGTTCTTATGACCTTCTCCTAAGGGCTTCAAGGATGTGGAGATCGAATTGTCCGTTCGGAAGAGCTTGGCAGAACCAGCTTGGCTCGAGATGGCTGTGATGGCCACCACGTCCCCCTGGCGACAATGCCTCTTTAGCGCTTCTTCCAAGGGCTTCCGGCAATCCTCCTGCGCCTCGATCCAAACGACCTTCGGCACCTTGAGCTCTTGATACAGTGCTGCTTCTTGGCCGATATTTGCACCCACGTGGACCACCCCCTTGACGGAAAGGGGAGCGAGGATGCTCTTGTAGTCCAGCTCAAAAGTGTTGCCACTGACAAAAAAGTAAGCCATTTTCGCGTAGCGGATCGGGCCCCACCACGCAATGAACCAAGGTGCTGCCAGCAAAAAATAAAAGAGCTGCAAAAGTCTTCGGGCTACAGCACCCTCAACTGGGGGCCAAAACACCTTGTAGAAGATGGCTTCACCAAGGCTTCCCTTCGCGCTCATGAGAGTTGAAGCCATAGCTACTCAGATTCCAGGCTGCAGCACTGTGTTGGACCAAAATCTTCGGATCTAAGTCAGTGGATGAGGTTCAGCGAGGTGACAAAACTGACAAAACACCATGACACCACCTGCGCTAAAATAAAAAACACACAATATAAGGTATAATAGTTAAAAAAAAGTGTTTGTTCACTCGTTTTCTTCAACGTTCAACCAAAAGGTGACAGGCGGACTTCAACAAACATTTCTCGGTTCGACGACCAAGCTGCAGGCTCCGCGCCTCAGGTCCCAAGCACGACTCTTTGCCAGTTTCTCCAGCTGAGAGAGACGGTTGTTGTAAGCACCTGCGAGTCATGACCTTCGGTGACCTGGAAATGTATGGGAACTCTACGATATTTATGGGAACATCGTTGAAATCCACTGCTTGATCATCATCTTAGCCAATTAAATGGATGAATTTGCGGGGTACTACCCATTCTCGGCAACATACATTTTCAGACACACCCATATTAGGTCTCTGATAGTGGTGGGGTTCACGAACCAAAATATAGGATAATCTCTGTGGTTTAATGTGGTTTATAATATAGGAGGCGGCCAGAATGTCAAAGTCTATGTTCTTGTGGTCTATGTCTATGTATTATAGTCCTCAAATAGGCGGGAGGTTTATCCGCCAAATACGGGACATAATAATACAGTTGTATAAAACCAGCCAATAGTGAGGTTGAATCATATAATTATCATATATCATATAGTCCTCAATATGTGGGAGGTTAATCTGCCAAAATATAGGAGATACAGGTGTATACAGCCAGCTAATAGTGAGGTTGAATCATCTAATAATCTAGTTGTCTTGACAGGTGTGTTTTGTTTGTCTATGGTCTATGACAATAGGGGTACACAAGGATACAACGCACCAAACTACACCCAAACAGCCATGTTACATTGTTAAGCGTTTATGTAAGCCTTAAAATATATGCTAAACCATGTACTCGGGTGTCTCTGAAACCCCATACCTGAGCAAATTTGTCAACCACATTGGGGTGATTTCCCCCACTAAGCAACTCGTCAAACAAAATATGTTCGGAACAAATCAAGACTTTGCATGCGGAAAAATACACATGTTGGGGGTTGAATCACTGATAGGGGAGGACTATTGATAGATTCATGATAGTATTAATACACAGTGATGTGTTAACCCGATAATAAACTACCCATTTTTTTTACCAGAAATTGGTGTTACAAATCATCCCCAAAAGGGTGGTTTATAGTGCTTACAACATGAATCCTTAACCAATGTACGTCAATCACCATGGGCTGATTCTGGTCTTAGGCTGGGCTAATGGCAAACTGATCCATAAATGGTGGGCTTTCCATAGTCAATTTGCAGGGCAATTTCAATGATCATTTATCACTTCACCAATAATTTCTTCGGATACTTACAGTAATTGTCTCCAATCAATCTCTAAATACAATATCATGAATATCCCATGTGTCTGATACTAAATACCATCAAATACCTTTACTTTAACATCCTTTAATCTATAATATGTGCAATTTGCCACAGTTTTTGTTGGTCAAATGCCGCCCTTTTGAAACTTTTGAAACGGGACCCGAGGGGCCTAGGTACGAGGTGAAAACGGAGCCTTCTGGCGGTGAGTAGCGGCAACCATCCTGCAGGTGGCAGGGGACCCGTGGCTAGACAGGTCACATCATGTGTACAAACTGTGGGTGCTGGTATATATATATATATATAGAGTATATTATATATATATATGTATATTACAATGCAACATTTCAAGATATCTGACTAATACAGCATTTCAACCATATTTCAAGCGTGTTTGAGGTAAATGTTGGCAAACGATTTCTCGCTTCACGGCTCATCTGGTGGTCCCATTTTGGGTCCCTACATGAGCATTGCAACCACAGAAGCCCTGACTGGGTCAGGATTTGGCAAGCAGAAGCACGATGGTAAATATTCCATGTGGCATACAAGTTGTAATGAATTAATGATGCATTTACCTGAATTAATAAAGGCTATGGTGGGACTATTTCCCTTATTAAACATCATTGCAGTGAGGTCACGTCGTGAGGTCATTATATTTCACCCACATAATCCCAGATCATCTTGGATCATCGGGGTGTCTAGGCCGAAGAAATGTGAAGCCCATCTCACTGGCATAGGTAACCTCTTTAGGTTTGCTGGTCAACTCAGGGATTTTTTGAAGTCTGCAGGTCATTGAAGATAGACCCCGATGGGATGATGATCCCAACTAAGATGTCTAGGATTAGCCTCTTGTACTAACAGTTTGCTATTGAACATGGTCATAGAAATAGTTGATTTACCCATGAAAAAGGGTGATTTTCCATAGTCATGTTAGTTTACCGGAGGGTATCCTCTTGGCAACAGGCACAATCCAAGATCCGATGTGAAAACCCGCCTTGTACAGCAGATCAAAGCCACCAATTTGCAGCTCATTGCCCGCCAAATATTTCTCGAAGTCTAAAAGCCTTCGGACGTTTCAGTGGCAGGATTAATGTCACGATCGACCCCACGCCCAAAATGGACCCTTCAAATTGATCCTGATGGCCGGCACAAAATGAATCATCCCAATGCCCGGCGGTAGGGAAACCTGCAACTGCTAGGGGTGAGTGTCATATGAAGTGTACCATGAAGTTACAGGCTGTGTAATGGTGTTGTTTTTCTGGTTGTGTTGGCGATTCGATCTGCACCATGAAGAGGTGCCGGCAATATCCTGCAAATGGGAAAATTGCGTAGTAAACAGTAAACCCAACCATAAGCCATATGTAACCACGTGTGCCATGGTCAAAACGTGATATATTTGGTATGGTCAATGGGAATCCTTGCCATGGGTGTAAATCCCTCAGAATGGATTGAAGGCTACCCCAATTATGGGCAGTTTACATCAATTTCCCAATTTTTGACTATGGCACATGTCCGGTTGGTTGTTTTTCTGGGTTTATAACAATAGTCAACCATCTCCAATTTCACCATTTTTATCGGTGGTATAAGCCATAAAAAATTGTATAGGTGGTTTATGACATTGCTTTACTAGCATTAGTTGCCTTCCAACACCAATGCGTCCATGAGACGTGAGCAGATCATCAAGCAGACCGTACTTCATTTCGTAGTCTGCCACGGTATTCGCCGTCAACGAGGGTGAAGCATTCACCTCAAACCACCAGGGATATGCCATTTTTTGGGATGTGATAGGAAATTCATGGGATATAGCTGGATGTAGCAAGATCATTGGATTGTTTCAGGGATAAAAACTACAGGAAGCGAAGTGTTTGTTATTTCTAATCCGTAGTTACAAGGGGTTCCTGCAAAATGTTCCCTTCAATTCCGGGACCTTGAGACTGTCTTTTTCCACAGCTATTTTTCACAATGCGTCCGAATTCACCTGCTAACGATTTGTGACTTCCTGCTGATCCATCCAATCTGAAGATGATGAAAAAACCAAAGCCCTAGGAGCTGAGTGATTGGTGGTTGAAGCCATTTAAAAATATGAATGTCAATGGGAAGCATCATCTTAATTCAAGGCTTGAAAATAAAACATATTTGAAACCACCAATCAGATGACTCGTCTTCTGTTTCCGTGTTAGGAGCTTCACCACATCTTGATCATCTTGTAGGTCTCTCGTTTTCGATCTGTGAAGGAAAAAACAACTTCAATAATTTGGGAATAGGTCAAAAGTGCGATACCAAGAACTTGAAAATTTGATTCAACCAATTTTCAACATTTACCCAGTTCAATATCACTCATGAGACAATGTATCATATTATCAGATAATCACAGAAATTCAGAATTACCAGATAATTATCTGATACGATGTGATGTAGTTACCATACGTTACCATTAAATCACCATTATCATAGAATTACCACTACTACATGGTATATAATTACCATCATCATAGAATTACCGTTTCATCATGCAATCACCAGCCATCCTCGTTCGGCCTCGAGAAGCCAGGGCTTGTAGTCCACGTCAATGAGCACATCGTAGCCGTACATCTCGAAGCAATGCTTGTCGTTGATCATGACCTGGCCAAGGAGGCGATGAAACTGGGGAAGTGGGGGTGGATATTATATATATATATATGTATGTATATATATATATATATGTATATATATATATATATTTAGACTGTATACAGATTATATATAGCATGGCAAGAATGTATGTATGTATATATATATATATACATATATATCTAATAGAATGCAAATATGTATTTATATATATATATATAAATGTGATATATTCTGGAGATGTCATTGGGATTCAACGGGGACTTAATCAGGATTTAAGCAACAAAATCGAGATAATTTAGATGATTAATGGATAATTTTGATACATTAATCGGTCATTTAATGAAGACTTACCCTCCTGTGAAAGTATATCAGTTTTCCAACGGGAAACAACCCCTTGGGTTTGCCACATCCTGTTCTATATTTACCATATTAGGGTACATGTGAATATCATACACATTTGTACATATATAATCATATATATATATATACACACACGTTACATAGCAAACCAAAAACTAAAAAAGTTTTTTCGTCCTGGAATCCAGGAATAGTAATATTTAGCTGTAAAGTCCTAAATGGCTTTTCAGTTGGCTGCAAATTCCGATTCATCATGGCCCTGCCCTTCCATGCGAATCCGCCTTCTGGACCGCAAAAAGCGAATGGATCACAATCTCCTGGGGTCTCAAATTGAGCGAACAATTAGCCACTGAAAACGCAGGCCTTCTGTGGTAGTTCAATTTCCACTATATAGATTTGTCCAAAAAGGGAGTAGACCCGTTTATGCCCCCCAATTTATGGTAACCTTCTGGGCAAAAGGAATGAACAGAACTATCATGTGGTTGGGAAACTCTAAGTAGCTCCTTGGCTCCCCATTTCACAGGGAATATTTTTATAGTGTAGCCCTAGCTCCGAATCGCTCCCTCCTATATAACCGCTGGATAGATAAGGATGATGGCAGATGATTAGCTCCAGAGGGTTACCACTGTACCACTGGCTGAAGAATATCCTTCTCCAAGGACCATGGGTTTCAATACTCAGTCATGGTCATCCATGACTTGGAAGACTCGGAGTACCACCATGACTAAGGAACCTCCATATAAATATACATATGTAGGTACATACACATATAATAAGATTATTATAAGTATAATTTTCCATATTCTTATAATATATAGAGACATTTTCATGAAAATTATATATAATATAATAATACTTTTAATATTATAATATACTTATATGTATACAAACCTCCATATACATATAAATGGACAAATGGTATAAGTATGATGTTCCATATTCTTCTATTTCTAATAACCATTGCATCCCATTAAATCACTATTTTTGTAAGTTAGATCACTTTTTCCATATGTGTCCATATCTGCAGATGGGATTCCCATCATGTTTGAGCTAGCGAGGTGAAAACCGCGCGTGTAGTTGTGTGCATTTTATGAACATGGGGTGGGGTGGGGTGGGGTGGGGCCAATAACGTTCCTCTTGCTTTGCACACATGCGTACGTTCTCGTCTCTGCGCACATAGAGTAACATTCATGTTGCTTTGCTTACATGGGGGATGCTACGTTGTGAGATCTTCTCTTGCACTTTCCAACATTCTTTCACGTTACTTTGTGAGATCTTCCCGTGCACTTTCTAAGATCCTTTCATGCTACTTTGTGAGATCTTCTCTTGCACTTTCTCACATATCATATCTCCATATATCTCCTAATTTCTGTTGAAATTGTTTCCTGCTGTTTTCCTTCATGTCGCTACACGTGCCAACGTTGGCAACATAGTGATAAGAAAGACTTGATGTCAATCAGAAAGACTTGATGTCAATCAGAAAGACTTGATGCCAATCACTGGCCAGGCTTTGAGGAATCGACTGAAGAAATGAGCGAAGAAAAAACGTCGTGCTTTGAAGCCGTTTCGCCTTGTAAAAACCCATGGAATGTTACAATGGGTCTCCAAATTTTCCGGGATTTTCAAGCTGGAATTCTATCATGAAATGATTCCGGCGCTGTGGTGCTCGGCCTCGATATCACCGAAGAGCCGGTTCACCACCTCCACTCCAGCCTCGCGAAACGAGAGGATGGCAATGGCGCCATCACTGCCCAATGGGGGGCAGCCCAGAATAGCCAGGTTAACTAATTATAATGGAAAAAGATAGAAGCACAATATTGATATTATGTAGATTTGTATTTTATTAAACCTTGGGATTTTGATGGATTTTGGCGGGTAAGCCATGTTTTGGGCAAAGTTAAGTTGATGTATCCATCCCTCAATTCGTTGCCACTCATTTGCCAGCACTCATAGGACTCCCGGCAGTCGTGAGCAGGTAAGACTTGAGATTGTGCACATCCCACTTGGCGCCAGTTCGTTTGTAGGCAGCCTTGCCACTGTGTTTTTGAACCTGTGGCAGCAGTGGCGTAGCTGATATAATGGTAATGAAATCTCCGGATGATCGGATGAGTCCAACCAATGGTGATGATTCAATGAACCACCCCACTGCTGAGGTTTTCGAAGGGAAGTCAAGAGCATATCAAAAAAGTGTCATCATATCCTGTGGCTACTTGAAACAGTCCATTGGAAACACGGCTTAAAGCCAACAAGCCAACAAACAGTTGACAGTCTATGGTGGATCACCACCTCAACAATCAACTACAGCTCAAGCCTAGTCCAAAAACAGGGTAAGAACAAACCACACAAAGTTGTGGTACTCCTACCCAAATAGGTTTGTTTTATGTTGGATATTACCCTGTTGGTATTACCAACCTACAGAAATGTTGGACCATTGTGGAATGAAACAACACTTTTTCGCCATATCCATTCCAGCCCAGGAGCTGCGACGTTTGTGAGGTGAGAGCCCAAGTCGTTCAAGTTGCTTTTGTCGGCAGAATATCTGGTCATGGAAAATCGGCAGAAGCCACCACGGTGCATGTACACCTCACTTGACACAAAGCTGAAGCCATGTGAAGAAGGAGTGACCTCATGTTCTTCAAAGTTGCTAGATTTGAGAAATTGATGAACATGTTTGGACCGGAACTTCTTTGCAAAACTGTTCTGTTTCAGTTTACAAATGACCAGTGGATGACATCCTTCTTCAGCCTCCCCCTCAGGTCACAACCGTTAGCGGATGATAGCTAGTGACGCAAACGTACAAGCGCATGTCCTCGGAACGAGCTGCTAGCATTGGAAACATCTCCCTCTCGGAACTTGGGTCAAAGCGACAACCCAAAAATGATACCACATGGGTTTGTCTGAAAATAGGGTGCCCCCTAGAATCCCATGGTTCATTGTATAGTCACCATTAGAATGGTAGATTTTCAGACACACCCTTATATAGATCGAGGAGGAAAAACGCTTACTGTACTGTATTTATACAGTTTACAGGGCACCAGCTGTTCGGATGTGGTGCACCATCCGAGCAAAATATTCGTCGATCGGGGATCATAATCCCGAAAACGGACAAACGAAAACAGTTTCAAAGCAGCGACTACCGGTGGACACTTCTTCATTCATTCAATCTTGTTGCTGGTTGATTCACTGTTTGCTGGTTTGAAGAAATTGATCTTTGGTCATCTTTGGTCAACAATTGGAGGTTTCCTAAAATAGGGGTACCCCCAAATCATGGGTGTTTTTATTATAAACCATCCATTTTTGGGTATCCCCATTTGAGGAAACCACCAATTGTTGAAACCACAAACCATTGTTTAGCTGCTACCAATGATTCATTGGACGTGTCGGCTCCCCCCTAAGCTCGGTACAAATTTCTTGCCACCAATCAACAGAGGCGATTCAACGTATTTCCTCAGCAATCCAGCAGGGTCTGTCCATGCCACGAAAAAAAACAAGCGCGAATAAATCATGGTTTCACATGGTAGGGGAGGGAATGAGGATGTTTATCCATGTCTCATCATTTTGCTTGGTCCCTTTCACCCAATTGGCTTTCACCCAATTGGCCCTCTGGATGGGTTTGGCAATTCAACTTGGCAATGGAATTTCCCCCAATTGTCCATGCATTATTTCAATATGTTCCCATTCAGACCCCAGTTCTACGTTTTCCCATCTACTCTGGTTTGTCTGAAAATCGGTTGCAATATCCCAAAATCCCATGGTTTATTGTCAAAAATTGCTGTTAGGGGGGCATCCCCATTTGCAGTCACAGCCAAATACCACGTAAAGTTGCTCATATATCCCATATTATCCCTAAACTTCTTGGTTAAATCATATCAAATCTCAATCTCGGCTAGTGAAATCCCAATAAACAACGAGCTGATCTTGGTGATTCTCCAGTTATGCCAAGAAACTGTGCGATGTAAGCTTCAACACCAGCTTCTTCGTCCTGAGGCGGCTCTTGTTGCAATGTGGATCTCCTAGGTGAGTTGGTTTATGACTAGCATAACTTGTGGTTGTGGTAGTGACAACATGTTACCACTATACCAGTACTTTAATATGGGGTTATAAACTACAACTGGGATCTTGGGTTCATAAGTTGGTTTAGAAATCCGATACCTAGGGTTTATGGCAGATTTATCTACACTTAGCAAGTTGGTTGCAACCCCAGTTGAAAAAAGTGTAAGTACGATAATTCCTGTTATGAGTGAGGTTGTGACCCTCCTACTGCAATAAGTAGGATGAGCCGGTCGCATAAGAAACTCTGAGAAATCCTTGGTTTTGCAAATGGTTGATGTTTCATATCTATTTCAGTATACTGGAGGCTATATTGTTTTGTAATAAGTTTGATTGGGTATGGCTCAGAAATAGGGTATCAACTACATTTTGGGGGGTCAATAATTCTCAGCAATACTACATGTGGTTTGATATGCATAGTGTTGTTTCGTTTTGCATGGACAACAAATGACGAGTTTGGCCATTGCTGATACCCCATCCATGGACACTTGCCTTTTCTTTACCTAGATTTGGCTGTTTTTGTTTTCTCTTTGAACATTACATGGGTATTCAGAAAAGGAAAGAAAGGGCATAGAAAATCAAGAATTCTAGCCATGATCTCTATATATTTGAGCCATAAGTTTAACACATACATATTCATACAAGGCATTTTTGTTCTATGCTTTTGAGCCGTGGCCCGAAAAATGATGATTGATCCCTTGCCCGGGAGTTGGTCCAATCTCAGAGGGGTCAAACATGAGTATTGGTCAAGAAAAGAACAGATATCAAACACACCATTTTTTGACGCCAGATTTAGAGAGACATTTATTGGTCATTTGGCTATGGGTGAAAATCCTCCCTGCTTTTCACTCCAACAACTGGCTAAATGGATGTTCATCCCACCAAAATTTGGTATCATAGGTTTTAACATGTTTTAACCCATAGCCATTCCTATTCTATTCTATATACCCTCTGGAATTCAAACATGGCTACAGGTATGCAAAAATTCCCACCTTTATGGATGAGTTTCCCATTTATACATATTTATAGACGTTTATGGTAAATTTCCCAGCCAGCCCTGTTTGATGAACGAAGGGTACCTTAGGATAAACTTAAATAGATGTGGAAAACCCATTGTTTCGCCAGGAAGATAGTCTACAAATGGTTGACTTACTGTAACCCATCTCCAATTCCCACGTCGTTCTCTCTCCTCAGCAGTCTTTGGCTGGGAAGGATTCCAGTCCTGAGACTTCCGTGGGAAGCGCGACATGTTTCTGGGGAGTGGCATCTGCCCAGAATATGAATCATAATGTAAAGTCTTTGTATCAATCATTCCATATCAATCATAAACGATCAATCATAAGATCATGATACTTCATCTTTGTCACACCAGATTCACGAAGGCGTGTTATATGTTGGAGTATTTGATCGCATGCGTCTAGCACGCGTCCTGGCAAATGTTGGCTAATGAGATTTGATGCGCTTCGAATCATGATAATCATGACTCATGACTGGGTCTGATTCTCTTCTCCCGAGCCATTCCAGCAGGATTCCGCAACCTTGTAAACAAATATAAATCATATGTTTTTATTCTGTTTAAACACAATCATATGTGATTTCATTTCATGATTTCATGACTTGCCAAACAAGACAGCCATCTTTCCAGCCATCTTTCCCTGCATCAACCCTCGTCGCCTGTCGAGGCTTCCACTGCTGCGTCTGTGCCAATTTGTTGATCAAAAAGATCCCGGAGCCCTGAGAACGGCCGATTGGCTTCATGATCCAGGTAGCTCCTGCGGCCACCAAGTTTCGGTGAGGTCTGGGGCCCTTTTTTGGGGGTCCCGTTTTTGGACGGGAACGGTGAAATATGCAGAAAACTTGGGACTTCACCAAGAATACCAAGAATTGGAGTGATGATTTATGATAGGGAAGTTGGTAAAGATCACCAGGTCAATTCTATGACATTTTATGGCATTTTCTGGTTTGTGCAAGGTTATAGTTGGAAGATGTTAGATGGGTGAAACCAAACCAATACTAAACCATTTCTCTTCACTGAGGGGGTCCACGTGGTACCCGATTGGGAGATTTTGGGAGCTTCCCAAACATCGATGCGATGGATAGAGATCGATAGCTAGTTTAATCGATCGAGTCATTTTGTTTCTATGTTCACCTTGTTATTTTCTGGGATTTTTTTCAGTTCAAGGTCACACCTAGTAAACATCAGGAACATCGATTAAAACTTTTGGGGTAAGCACCAGTGTGGTGGGATTGCCTGACTTCGCCATGAAACATCATAGAACCCTACCTTATGCCCTTGCAACTGGCAAACTCCCCTTCCAACATTGGCCGGAAACTGCTCGCAAAGTGCTGAGCCAACCAACCCCAGGGCACCTGTCCACTTCTTGAACTCCTCCACAAACATGCTGTATTCCTGCAACAACAGAGTGGGTTCCAGAACTATCCCTTGGGGCCTTGGTATCCAAGAGGTGGATGTCTGAACATAGGTGACCACGAAATAGATGCATGATCATGGTTTATATATGATATGTTTATATTGGTTTCATTTGGTTTATCATATGTCAACTTGAAAAGCACTTTGGAAGTTCTGGTCTGGTATGCATCATTTTTCAGACACCCATTGTTTTCAATACATTTGGCAGAACATAACCGCGATCCCAGTCCTGTGGCAAGACAAATGTGACGGGGCAAATATTGTACTTGGAGGCATCCGCAGGACGACCGTCCTGCAAGATCCGTGGCGTGCGGGCTGGTCATTCTGAAGTTGAAGTAGGATAGGCTATTGTAATGGATCATCAGTGTATAGGTAATCATCAATTACAGCATATATGTATATATGATTATATATGTATTTATATGATAGATAACATGATATAACTATATGTTGATGGCGCTATTGTAACTAATTATGATATACTGTAGTATCTGTTGACAATTAATTACATCAATGTGGCGGTGGATAGGATATCTACCAATTTTCATCCGCAAGTCCTTAGGTGCAAAATCTAGCTCCTTTTCGTTTCTACTGGACTTTGCTTGAGATGACCTTCCGTCTTATTGTATCTGTCCTTCTCATATTGCCGTCGCATCCTTTTCAGGTTCTTGACCAGCAGATCTTTTCGCGTCAGCTCTTGGTGGTTCAGGAAGTGGTTCACATGCTGATGTGGATCCAAATGCATCTTGTCAAAGGCGGAGTGAATCCAATCTTTGTCGCACCTCAACGAAAGCATACTCTACCACAAAGTGCTCGGCTATTGTGTCGACATGTGAGCTTAACATTTTTTGTGTTGGAACAATCCTCTCAACATCAAACATGGCAACACATTGCCAAGAAAGCAATGCGACTCGACCTTTGCTGTTGTGGCCAAGTATCCAAAAGATGTGCCACTCGGTGTCGACATCGGTCTCTTTCCACCCTCTCGACTTAAGCACATCATAGATGGTATTGTACTCACTGTCCTGGTTGCCAAACGAAGTAGAACAGTGCAAACATCCAAACAACTTGCCATCACAACAGCGGAAAAGTGATTTCGTTTCAAAAAAAAAACTATGGAATTTTCGAAGCTCTGAAGCTCCGCAAGAATTCTGACCCCGGTCCTTGGAATTCCCAGCAGCATCTGTCACTCGGTGCAGCTTAGCACAGCGGAAGCGGATGTTCGCTGCTGGCGGCGGATCCCGCCTGGGTTGGACCACTGAAGGGTTGGACTGCGGGGACGCCCAAAGTTCTGTCGATTGTATATATATTACAATATATGAATCATACATAATGATGCATGGGATATTTTGGAGGATATTTTTTGGAAGATTGGCATTGGGCATATTTAAGCTGTTTGGGGATATGTCCAACTAAGTACGTACATTTAAATATGATGGTTGGCTGTGTCTGAAAATGGAGGGATACCCATAAAATGGCAATTTGTTTGTGGCCAAAGTAATCATTAACCAGTGGATTAGAGGGTAACCTATGTCAAACATACCCGATGTAGTGGCAGTTTTCGTACACTTTCGTATAATGTCCATATATAGCTAAATTAGTCTATAAGTATAAGCCAAGTACAGTCTATGGTTGGATAATGTTATATATTCATAGTCACATTATAAATATGTATAAATCAACTCATAACATCTTATAACTGCGGGGCTCCACACTGTAGGAACGATGATGATAAACCCCATCTTGAGACAGGTCCTTTCAGGTGAGTTTGGAGGATTGGAGGCTCACCAAAATCACCTCACTTTGTCAAAACGAGTGGGCTCAACGATGTTGCATCACCGGGGCATTTAAATCGACATATATTTTCTGGACATCCAACGTGACACGAGACATCACCCAGCTCAATATCCAGCTAGCAAGGTTAGAATAGCAGAGGATCTATAGTCAGCCAATCCCATTTTTGCATGCAAGGCAAGTGCCAAAAGCCCTGTGTTTCATATGCAAATCCCATTTCTAAGGGGGTGAAATTCCAACTTTGGGCACAAACGGAAAAAAAAACAAAAAATCAGTTATCACTTTAAAATTTCAACAATATATATTATATAAGTGGAATAAGCTGTCAATTCCCACTACATCCCCACGTTTCTTGTGACACATCCGATATCTCGGTGGGTAAATCCTCATAATCCCATAACATCCCCCCAGGAAAAAAACTTCATGGTGGGTAAAATGCCATTAAATGCCTATTTGTTGCTAGTAGAATCCAATGTTTCCCATTGGTCCATCCATCTCCAGCATCTCGCCGAGGGTGGGACTTGATGAGCTTCCGGAAGTACTCGGACATTGCCTGGGAAAATGTCAGTGCTCTGAAGTCCAAATTCGTTTATATGGGGGTTTCCATAAATGGAGGTACCCCAACATGGAGGGTTTATAAGGGAAAACCCTATTAATATGGATGATTTAGAGGTACCCCTATTTTAGGAAACCCCCATATCATGCATGGATCTATATTTGTTTGGTTTTCTTTGGGTGCAACTTCGTTGTAACATGCCACTTTCAAGTATAGACAATGCGAGTTGGAACAAAATACTGAAGTATAGATGTGGTTCAAAACTTGGGTGCTGATCGACCCACAAAATCCGTTATAATCTGATTACTTGTAGTATTCAACCATCCCAAAATGGATGGTCAGTATTTTTGAGCTCCACCTGGCACGGGTGGTTTCAGAAATGCCCTGATGTGCAAACCTTTTTTGTGAGTTTCAGGAGATCAATAAAGCGTGGGAAAGGGTGGCACTGGGATGCATTAGACTCACCACTTTAGTTCTTCAGTGAGCATTCCAAAACCTATTTCCTGAGTGCAGAATCTGCTTGCAACAGAGCCACTACATCTCATGTTCTCAGAGAGGACTGTAAACATGAGCCTGGCATCAAGGAATGCAAATTCAGAGGCAATCACAAGTTGCGTCGGACACCTGCGGTTTTCTTTCAGCAGAAAATGAAAAGACCGCACAACAAACCATTCGCACAAATCGTTGTTCTTGAAGTTTCTTGCCATGTCTTGCAAGGGTTTCATCATGTTTCATCCAACTGTTGTACCCTGCCAAAAGTGGTGTTTGTAAAAAAACCGTTGGTTACAATAGTTAGTAGCCTTCACCTGTACTTTCTCTATGAAGATTCCCCTTTGTTTTGGAGGGTTTTGGCCCCATGTTCAGACACATCCACCGTTTTTTTCCCAGCATTTCATCTCTGTCTTCCCGAAACGGCTACCCTCTGGCCACGCCATCACGACCAGGCTGGAAGTTGGACAAGCAATAGATCTGAAGAGTTATCTGGGCACCCGATGAGAAGATCTCAGACGTATCCATGAAATTCCGCCTTACCCATGTTCCTGGTCTGTCCAGTGCAAAGTCTACATCAGCCTGGTTTCCACCCCTGACTTTTCCTCTCACAAAGGCAATGTTTTCGAAATCCAGGTGCAAAGATGCCTTACCATGAAGTGATCCTTCCTCTCCCTTTGGGAACAGTGAGATCCACGCGTTGATGCCCCAACAGGACAGTGGCAGTTTTTCACTTGTCTGCCGCTCGCCCTTGCGAAAGCCTGTGAAATCGTGGCCAGACAAGTCCCATACGAACGAGATCACGGAACGATCCTGACAACTTTTCTCAAGGCGTTGGCACTCTTCTTCCAGAGACTTGCACTTTTTATTGAAGTCCCTTGCACTTTGGATCAGGCCATCTATAGCATCATCATTCTTGCGGTCCAACGAAAATGCCAGCAGAAACGCATCTTGCGCCTCCGCTAAGTCTCTGGACCTTAACCACAAGGCTGCTCTGGCAGCAAGTCGCGCTCCATCCATGTGCCGCTTTGGGCCTATCTGCTGGGCCAAAACGAGAAGTTGGTCAGCAGAGACATCGTCCAGTTGGTGGTGTCCCAGGGTCAACCTGAAAATCAGATCTTCCGGGATTTCCTGCTTCTCCTCCAAACTAAGTTTCAAGAACAATCGCTCAGCCATATCTGTACTGGCAGCCTCATGCTCTGAAAGAAGATACTGATGAAGATGCTTCAAGTTTGTTGAGCGGAGCGATTGATTCCCAGGGTCCATGTTGTAAGCTTGTGCCAGCAAGCGGATCTTTCGCTGATCATCTTCCGTGCGGATAGCAACCTCCATCAAAATAGAGGCGCACCCTTTGGGCGGCCAGGCTAGGTCTGCTGAGATGCCCAGATCGTACTTGAAGAACTCAGTGGCCATGAGCACTGCAACATCTTTGTTATGCAGGCACTTGTAAGCATGATGAAGCAACTGATCTCCAAGCGTTGTGAGGTCCACATCCAACCTATCAACAAAAGATGCCAGAACCACGGCTGTAGCTTTTAGCCAGGAGTCCTTTTGGTCATGTAGCAGTAACAACTCCCAAAGTTCCTTTAACTGTCCATCATCCCCTGCATGTCTCGCAAGCCTACGGGTATACTCCAGGTCAAAAGCATCTCTGTGCGGATGCACTGGAGAAAGCTGAAAGGTTTGCGTCTCTCGCAATCGACTGAACATCTCATCTTCAAGCTCTTCAAGCACACGTGCAACTTCTTGCTCGGAAACGTCGCACAGGAATTCTAGCGTTAGCTTCTCATCCCCAAAATCCAGGAGCAAAACACAAATTTCCAAAATGACTGAGTCCCTGTTCGAACTAATCAGTTTCACCCGAATCAGCAGCAGCGCTGCCAGCTGTTTTCGAGCTGAGGTATCTGGCAAAAGGGGGCGCACGAACAGCTCTGCTTTTTCCAACAGTTTCAGTTTCAGAGCTTGGTCAATCGTGTCGCTGCTGAGCAGTTGCTCCTTGAGAGAGAAGACTCCCTGAACCACTGACTCCTTGTATTGCACGATGGCCGACTTCTTGTCGCGGTTGGGAAACAATACCTCAAGCGCCGAGCTTTCAAGACTCAAGACTTTCAGGAGTTCTCTGGATTTTTTTAAATGTAGGCAAAGCAGCCTTCATTTCCATTCATAGTGCTCTTAGAATAATACAATCGATACTCATATCATCTCATATCCGCAAATACGCATGCAAAAATGCTCCTGTGACACAACATATTGCTCTCCGGGAACATTGACTTCTTACACAACAACGACAGCAGGGATCTAACCACAAGCAATCCAACGTCATATTTTGTATAGGACCCCCAACAAAACCCAAGTTTATGAGATTGACTGATGATAATTCACCTGAAATGGGCAAGATGATGATTCTGGGCTTCTTCCCCCTGCTCAACAGCCAAATAAAGAGAAAAAAAATCGATTGCCATCCATGGTACCAAACTTTGGATTTGCTCCTTGGTCAGAGGACTCTCCTTCTTCAAGTCCAAACTGCGTTTGATAAAGGACCTGCAGATCATCCCAACCCAGTAGCGATTGGGGTAGCCTTCAGGACGCGATCAGCGGGTCACATTTCAAGTATCATAACAACATTAAACCATCCAGATTTGGAAAGATAAGCCTGAAAGCCATCCAGGTTTGGCTAGATAATACTGAAACCCATCCAATTTTGATAGAAATTCCATGTACACAAAAGAGATCAAGCATCCAATGTCGGTAGAATACACATGATTGCACCAACCATCCATTTCCAACCAGGATCCAACGGTTTGCATCCCACCTCTCATAGGTGTAGCCATCTGCCGCAATGACCGGATCTTCCATCAGCTCTAAGGAGATTGGACACAGCAACTCACTGCGATCTTTCAGCAAGTCACGCACCTCGCGGTCCAAAAAACAACAATTTTTTGGGGGGAAAAATGGCTGGGGGGGCGACATCAAGTGGGATATCTCAATTGGGAATTGATCATGAATTTATTGGATTTGTTGGGGAATAAGCATCAAACAGGGGATCTTAATAAACAATCATATATAATCAATGGGTACTAATTTCAGTCAAATTCCATTGCTGAAAACAATCTAAGATAGCCATCAAATGTTAGGATCTGATGTCCTGGAAATTGCCCATTGCTGTGATTATTGGTGGGAGTGTTGGAAATATCTGCCTTGGTTTCCGCAGTTGAAAAAATAAGCTCTGTAATGTTCGGTACTTGTGTTTTCTTGCGTGCTTCTATCGAGTACCAAATTTCTGATCCTGATTCGACTTTGTACGCGCTCAACTCCACACAAAAAGAGAACGTCGATGACGTTCTAAGAACAGCACTGGGACTGGTACTTTTAATCCTAGACATCTTAGCCACTCGGGATCATCCCATCTGGAGCGTCTATCTTCAATGACCTGCAGACTTAAAAATGCCTGAGTTGACCAGTGAACCAAAAACAAGGAGAAAAGTCAAATAGCAGTATTTAAGGAGGAATTCACTTGTATCTTGTTCTCTCCTTTTGGGCGTTGGTTTATCTCATCTTTTGGGAAAAATCTGACACTCTTCAAGCAATGCCAACAGCCGGGGCCTGTGAGATGAAATCTTGCTCATTTTCGGCCTTTCTCGCGCTGTCGCTGTCCTGCATGACTGTGCCCACTGCAGTGCCTATGTGCCGATAATAGTTTGATGACGTGAATTTGATTGAATCCTTCCAAGAAGGAGTTGCGATAGAAAGTAGATCCTTGGAATTTTGAAACAAACTAGAAGTTATTCCTCCCGAAGTACTGGTATTTCAATGGATGAGATTAGCCAGACAACTAACACTAACACGCGTGCTGATTGTTCCTGCTATCTATTCTACGGCTGATTTAGCATACAGTATACCGTGAATCATGTATTAGAAGGTGTGGCTAGCTACACCCGAACAATTGACACGTGGACAACTTAAGATCTTTGTTGATGCCAGTCGTGGGTCCACTATTGGCAAACCCCCAGGATTTTATCCTTTTAGTTGGTGTGGTTGGTCGCTGTTTCACCGCTATCTTGTTGATTCAAAGTGATGATATTTTATTTGTTCAATTCATTGATATATAAAGTCAATAGTCTGGTTAATAATGGGTTAATAATGCTATTGGGATACTCAATGATATACCCTCTGGTAATCAAACGTGGCTGGCTGGAAAATCCCCAAACTAAATGGACGTTTCTAGCTGGGAAAATAATCTACTGTATAAAAAGGGGGTATATAATTCTAGTCATCCTGGAGTAGAATATCCTTTTTGCTTTCAAAAACTCAGTACGATGGGAATATTGAATTGCAAATCTCACATTCTATCTACTTCAGGATGATTATAACATATAGACATACACATATATGTATATAATATATATATATATTAATATGTCAGATTCATCTACTACAATCCCACTCATCCAAAACACATCTTTGGTCAGCCACGACTGGCTGCCAGGCTACCAGGCTGGTATCCTTTTTGGCAAATCCACGAAAATAGCTGTTGTTTATGGATGTTCATACCCAAAGAATGTAGTAATGATTGGAATGGTGCCAATGGGGTCTTAATGGCATTTGTTTTATGGGACTTAACCACCGATTAGAATTGTTTACAATGGTTTAGACCCATCCTCACTGCCATTTTGCGACCGCATCACAACTGAATCCCGCTGGAAACGTTCCGTGGTCCTCATCCTCCTCACCAAGTCCACCACGAGCCAGCGACCACACCACGGCAGCTTCTTCGAATCGAAGGACTTTTGAGATCTGCGCTACTGACATGCCCTCCCTCCCTGGGCGTTGGCGCTTAGACGGCGTATTGCCTAGCATGGCTATCGAATTGGGAATATGGAGATATCATGGTGTATAGAATCAACAGTATATGGGCGTGTCTGAAAATGGTGGATATGTACCCCCAATGTATCGCATTTTTTGGGTGGAATATGAGGATGAGGTGTTGAGCCCTCATCAAATTTGGGTTTGGGACTACCATGGACTACCCTATCTTTAGAGAAACCCACATCGGTGGCTCAAAATTGGGCACGAAGAACGGGACGAACGGGAGGATTGCTTCTAAAATCTAAACATGTTCAAACATGTTTAAACACATCCAACAAATACCAAACATACCCGTGGCTTCCCTGTCTTCGTCGTTCTAAACCTGTACCCACGTCTCTACACTTCGTCTTAGAGTATTAGTTCGAATTAAGCTGCCACTTTTCCACAATCCATAAATTCAGACATCAATTCAGAAATCATCATAAATCGATAGATATCTATAGAGTCTTGTTTCTGCACCACTCAAAGCCAGGACACTCATGCGCCAGATGAGTTCATCTGCATATTGCAGATTGATTCCCTCGGGATTTTCGTCCTGGCTCTGGTGATATCATCCAAAGGTTTAAAGCGCACAAACACGCACTATATTAACATCTATCAACTATATTAACGATATTTAACGATATTTGGCCATGGCTCAAAAAACGGGTATGGAAGATCGAGGGTATGGATCGGGGGTATGGATCAGGGGGTATGGATCGCCTGTGGGTCCGGGGTATGGATCGGGACCTTACATTTTGAGCTGCAGCCATTTAAAGATATTTATCATTTCGGGATATTTCAGGATTATTTCGGGTCTGGTGTTATAAAACCAAGTCAAGGGATGCACATCAAACCCGATATTCTTTACACACATTTGCTTACATTGTCAACGATGAGTCCAATGTAATTATGCTGATATCAAGTTGCAACAACAACCATTTTCAATTTCGTGCGTGGTTTAGGCTCGGGTGTGTGCACGTACCAAGAAAAGGAATGACTTTCTCTGGCTTCCAGTTGATTCGTTGATCCTCAACAGCATGGTATAGCATGTCATAGCTACCCTATCTGTTCGGATTTACATAGTATATTGGCTGCAGAACCCAACGAATCTGAAAGATCGGTTTCCTGTGGACATGCTGATTTCAGGGGGTGCCACCCTCAACCACAGGTACGAGTATGTCATCAAACCCCATGAAGGATGAAGGATCATGAAGGTTCTCGGGTGCTGTCCCGCTTGCTGCGGATAAATTCGGTCCACGCCTCATCGATGATTTGCTTGGCATCCTGCAGCGCATGGCACCCGCTGCGGGTTCAACGAGTTCAACCCGCAACCGCCAATACAATTCGAATCTCAGCACCACCAGCAACAGGAAAGCAAAAAGAAACATTTTGAGAGACCATGTCCCAACATGATCTTTCATTCTCAGCTTTAATTTGTATGCCCTCGTCAACACTCTAGCTGGTATTTGCTTGGAAACCCGAAGCGCAATAGATTTCCACGATATCAATTTGTGTTTGTCTTTTGAATACTAGGAAACCATCCAGTTTGGGCTTTGGGTGGTTCTTTCGACCCCAGACTACTCTATTGGCATTCATATTCATATCTGTCACCAACTCGCGAACAGGCTCCTGCATTCAAGTACCGTCTATGCACAAAGCAAAAATGATTTCACAGGAAGATTGCCTGATCAGGACTAGGTACTGTGACCCTTGTGCAACTCAATTCGCCCTTGCGACACTTCCCTTCAAAATTTCCCTGACCTCTGTATTCATCTGAAGAAAGTGGTCAAAGGCGACTCCCTCAATCTTGCACTCTGGAATGACTTGAACTAAAATAGCTGCGTTCCATCACAAAATGCTGCGTGTCATTGCGTGCAGCCTCCAGTGGATCTCAGCAGCCCATCTGAACCGTTTGCGCACCAACAGTCATCTAACCTCGACAAACGCTTCCATACCGCTACTAAGTTCACACTGAAAGAGAAAGTGAAAGAACTCTGCTGGCGAATAGCGCAATCTGCAGAAAATGGACGCCATCGCCATGAAAACACTTCACATCAGCCTCAACAATAGACCTCCTCAAGTCTCCATCCACACCTCCCAATCAGCTGGCCGACAAACAAGCAACTGCCATGCAGCACATCTCTGGCTCAGTTGATTAGGGAAGCAACAGTGCGCTGCATCTTTCTGATGGGTTTCCCAACGAGATGCATCATCTGTACCAGCAATTTGTTGTTTGAGTTAGCAGCATACTATGGTAAATTGCTGTTCAATTCGGAAAACTATGTGAAACCGCTGGACAAATGGTCATGATTGCTTCAATGTCTATTGTTTGAGTCTAAAGCATCATGAGCTGCTGCAAGTTGCTGTAGGGGCTGTAGGGAACCTGTCACTGGCATCTAATTCTTTGTCTTCAATACCATCGCAAAAGTGTGCTGCGGATATGGGGGCTATCTCTGCTGCAGGTGTACTGATAGTCTTCGAGCTTTCAGCCATGACGATCACAGCGATGGCTCCAATGTCACTGCCATCCACTATTTCAATCACACTTTGTGAAGGACATGTCAGGCATTCTAATCCAGGCACAAAAAATGTCAAAGTAGGCATTGACCCCTATTGGTCACCTGCTTGCTTTCACACACGCAGATGATCACAAATGTATATAGAAACACAAGCAAATACATGTCCATACCATGTCGTTTGGTTGTTGTTTTATATCCAATGTTCCATCAAGTGTTCCACTACATCTCAGTCACCGCTTTTCCATTTTCGAGCGCCTGTCATAGTCCTACCTGTCCACCCGTGAAGGTCATTTTTGCCTGTCCCAAAGAAACATAGTCGAGCATATAATTTATATATAGTTGGATATATGTGAAATATTGTGAAATGATATGATTGGTTGTTTCACCTCAAATACATGACATTGCAAATACTAGCAAATTGCATAGCAACATGGGTGGCTATCATTGGCTATCCTGGAGTCTAGAGAAGTCTACAGATCATTTGTTCGCACCTCAGCCAGCCCATGGTCAGAGGATGGAAGATCCACTCGGAAATCTCTTGTTTTCCTATCAAAATTCGAAGTTTCCTGTATACATGTTCCCTAAATTCTTAAAGTATCCCCCTAACAAATTAGAAAAAACAATTCAATCCTGATAAAATAGTGAGATAGAGAGAATTTGCTGTTCTATCTTTTTTGGAGGTTATTCTAAACCATTCCAATGATCACAACTGGTCAAGGATAATGAAACTGGATCCACGTCTTGGTCATCAGCGCATGGATGACACTGGAAGAATCGGAGCAGAATCGCCGGCCCTTTTCCGACGCAAATGACGCGTACTACGTAGATGTGAAAATAGTTTCCGGAGAAAACACTGGAAGCTGCCTAGATCTTCCAATAGATTACCCTCCAGTAAATGAGCATAGACATCGAAAACTGACCATGTGTAAATGATTTCCTTCAAAAAGCATTGGCTTTCCATATCGCATCTCCAAGTAACTGGAGGGTTTTCCATGAGGAAACACCCCATCCAACTGGCTGTCATGTTTTGATGCTCTGCCTGCAGAGAAGATCTAGTCAGAGAGGACCATAGCCCCTGGCGCGCACGAATGGATCATGGCCAAGCTTGGACATCCTGATGTGTTCAGCTGGTGGTGATCTTTTAGGAAATCTCTCCATTCATCTCCATTCATAGCACAAGATGAAAGCATATACCAAAGTTTATTGAACTACAAGTTTGGCTCCCCAGCTATAAGTTGGTTTATAACCCCCATGAACAATAGCTTGATCATGTTAGTTATATCCACCATAGACCATGGTTCACCTCAACAACTTAGCTATCTAGAGTCTAGAGGGCCCCACCCGGCACCAAAGGTCATCCCATCTGCAGCCGGGTTTCCATAGCCATGGGGGTACCCCTATAAATAAATGGCTTATAATGGAAAATCCCTTCCCCAACAAAAGTGGATGATTTGGGGGCACCCCCATGACATCCCGTGACTTAGGAAAACTCCATATATCAAACATTTCGAATCATTTCGAACATATTTCTGCGGTAGTACTATGAAATATGAAATACTGTATCATCATGATATGATCAAAACAAGAAAAATGCGAAGCAATGCTGAGCCTGTTCCCCTGGCTCTACGCTCCCTGAAACTGGCACTCAGTAGTTCGCCTTTTTCCCCTGCACTGCATCTTCGTCGCAGCCCAAGGACCTCCGCAACGTGCTAGCTCCGGACACGCCGAGTTGCAACGCTGGAAGTTGGACAGACACTATCTGTAGAGTTATCCAGGCATCCTTCTGAAGCAAGATCTCAGATGTGTCCATAAAATTCCGCCGTAGCCATGTCCCGGGTCTGTCCAGTGAAAGGTTGGTGTCAGCCTGACTGCCACCCCTCACTTTTCCTCTCACATAGAAAGCATTCTCAAAGTGCAGGCGCAAAGACGCCTTGCCAGGAAGTGACCCGTCTTCTCCCATGGGGTACAGCGACATCCACGCATTGATGCCCCAACAGGTTAGTGGCAACTTGACACTTGTCTGCCCACCCTTTCGAAAGCGCGTGAAATCATAGACGGACAAGTTCCATACAAATGACATCACTGCACGATCCTGACAACTCTTCTCAAAGAATTTGCGTCTTTCCTTCGCCCTTAAGGCTTGGATCAGACCATCAGCGTTGCTGCGGTCAGAAAACGCTTCAAGAAAGGCATCTTGCGACTTTTCTTCTGCCATGGCAGCAAAGTGCTGTTCGGGCGCGGCTTTCACCGCCAGTTGGGAGCCATCCAAACGCCGCCGTTTGGCACCAACTTGCTGCGCCAGCGTCATCAGCTGAGCTGGGTTGACAAAATTGACTAAGACTACTGGAGCCAGCTGCTTCGCAAGGGCCCGGAGCACTTCATTCCCAGGATCCATGTTGTAAGCGCGGACCAGCAAGTGCGCTCTTTCTTGGTTGTCATGCGTACGCATTGCCAGCTCCATAATGATGGACGCACACTCTTTCGGTGGCCAATCTGCAGTTGACATGCCCAAATCATGCTGGAAAAAATCACTTGCAATGGCCATGGCAGCCTCTTTTTCATCCAGGCACCTGTAAGCATGATAAAGCAACTGATCACCAAGTGTTTGGAGATCAACATGCAGCTGGCGAATGGAGGATGCCAGAAACATCGCGCTGGGTCTCACCCAGAAATCCTCATGGTGGGCGATCAACAAACTCCAGAGATCAGTCAGATCAAACATCTGAACGATGGAATCGTCGGAATGACCCAGGCGTCTCACAAGCCTCCGGGCAAACTCCAGGTCGATAGCTTCTCTGTGGCCGAGGTTGCTGTGGCTGGTGCGCTTCATCTGCGCTCGCAAGGTCTTGACTGCATCATCCTCCAGCTTTTCCAGCAAGCACAGGAATTCATGCTCCTGAATCTCACCCAAGAAGTCCTGGAGTTGATGCACATCATCTGTTGCAAGAAGCAAAAGGGTAATCTCCAGAATGAGAGAATCCCTGTTCCAACGCATCAACTTCACCCGAAGCAGCAGCAGTGATACGAGTTGTTTTCGAGCTGAGGTATCTGGTAGAAGGGGACGCACGAATCGCTCGGTTTTGTTCAACAGCTGCCTTGGATTTGCTTGAGATGGCCCAAACAAACAAAGCAGTTCCCAAGAGATTCGCAGTAGCAATGTTATATAATGAATATTCCGACATAATCCAACATATATAGTTAACACATATACTTAATATACTAGTTACTAGTTAAACAAATACCAATAAGAGCTATCATTCCCAAGTTATGTCTGAATTCGGGAGTAATTTCCAACACTTCACCAACCACTTGGGGATAGTTCGCCCAATTCCAGCCATGGCCCAATGGTGGGCGGTAGAAATATGGCGCTTTCCCAAGTCATGGGGGTATCCCAAATCATCCAAGAAATTCGACCATGACTTATGAAACCCATGGTGAGTAAAGGGGCTCCCCATTTTAAGAAACTCCCATGATGTGAACATGTAAAACTCAGAAATCTAAGCTGCAAAGTGTTTCTTCCGTTCATTCCGCTGAGCATATGCTGCTTGATTAAGACTTGAACTCGCTGAACGACTCTCTCCCGATGCAGGACCATGGCTGACTTCTTGTCCCGCTTCGGAAACAATGCCTCAGATGTACTGCAACCCACACGATGTCTAGCGAAAGTGGATGAAAATTGGGAAACATGTTCCAGGATGAATTGGGTCTGCTTTAATTTCTGAACAATTTGAACAAAGTTGAGAAACAATCTAAAGACACAAGCAGAGGAGCAAATCATCAAACACCCCAAGTTCATGAGGCTGGCTGAATCGTACTGGCAGGTATAATATGTTATAAGTAAAACTCACCTAAAATATGTTTGCTGATTTTGGCTTCATTCCCCTAACTAATCTTACTAAAGAGCCAGATAAAGCGAAGACAAGTGAATTGTCATCCACGGCACAAGATTCGCGATCTCCTGGGTGGAGGGGCTCTCCTGCCTGAGGCGGCACTTGATGGACGACCTGAAGATGTTCACGGGTCATTTCAGGTACCCAAAATGGGGGGACTAGTGGAGGGATATCCCCTTACATAGACCTTACATATTGTAGGTACTCCGGGTTTCTGTACCTAAAATGGCGAGTGAGAGTTTGTTCCACATTTTTCAGTGGGGGTACTTTTGAGGACAAAAATACATGTCCTATATTGAACCATGTAACGTTGGTAGATAACTGAAACGCATCCAATTATTCCGACAAAGAAACCCATCCGATTTCGGTAGGTAGCATTGAAACCCTTTGACTGAAACCATCCGAAAACCATCCAATTTTCATAGAAGTTGCATCAGTTTTAGCCATCCAAGTTCAACCAGGATCCGATGATTGGAATCAGCCCCACCTCTCATAGGTGGAGCCATCTGCGACCGGATCTTCCATCAGCTGATCTTCCAGATCTTGCACCTGTCACGCGGCAAGAAACACCCACGCCCTTCGCAGGGTGTACTTTTTACCCTCTGGTGTTGTCAAACATGGCTAGGTGGGCAATCCCCTAGATATTCAGGTTTTAATGGGACAATCAATCAATTATAAATGGAGATGTTCCATTGCCATCTTTGATTACGAAAGTGTAAATGCAAGATTACATTATGTGGTATATAGGTGGGTATGGCTTGCAAAGGGGACCAGGTGGACCAGCGAAAATAGTCATGTCCAGTCCATGAAAATGAGGATTGAGAATTATGACCCCTCCCATTTATAATCTTGGCGCAGGACAAAAGAATATCTACTACCACACAATTCTGGCCAAAGGGGACAAGGACATGTCGAATCTTAGATACCCTGCAACTGGCTGTCCATTTTCGGTTGGCTATTCAGTTGGGTATTCTATTATTCCCCCCTTCTTCAAGAAGAAAGCTTATGAAATTGACCTACTATATAGCCTACTATCTACCTGCCATTAACTACCATTCACCAACCATTAAACACACCACTAGCCTGTATACCATCAACCTTCCTTTCACCTCCCATTCAGGGGTAAAACCCGCGCAACACGCCTCTGCAATGAAGCTTTCTTCATTCTCTGCCGGGCTCATGAAGCTATCCTGGAAATGACTTGGAATATCAAACTTTAGATCCACTTAACTGAAGTTGGATCTGAAGCTAGATGTACAAGTATGCTATAATTGTGTACATATATAAATATGTATTATATATTAATACATATATATATATATATACGTATATTTATATAAGTGAAGTTGGATTGAAGGTTTTCAGTTAACCAGGTCCTACTTCAACCCAACATCAGATCCAAGCCACACATTCAGAAGGTACTTGGATCCATAGGTAGAATACATATAACATATAAACGTATACTATAATTCTTTATAGACACTTGGGCTTGTCTGTCATGGAGTAACCCCCTTAATCCACTGGGCGATCATCGTTTTGCCAATAACAAAGGCCCGTGGCCCGGCAGGTATACCCCGTATCCAGCCGGTGAATCAGAACGGATGGTGAAATCCTCAGTCCCAATGAAAATCAGGGTTAGCGAAACATGCTGATCTGTGTATCCCCAAATCCCCAAAAAAAAACCATTAGATCCCCACAAAATCCCCATTAAATCCCCATATCCCCCTAGAACTTGGGGGTCATGGAATCCTGGCTCAGTCCTGGCTCTGTCCGCCATCCTCCGGTGACATGTCCTCCCTACCTTGCTTGGGGTCTTGATTGAATCATCTGGAGGCTTCTTGAAATGGGGGACCCCCAAGTCAACCATAGCTTTCAATGCTAAGTCATGGTCATCCATGACGACTGGAAGATTCAGGGCTAGCACCTTGACTTAGGAAACCTCCATGACTTGGGAAACCTGTTAAACGAGGCAGACTCCCATCCCCTTTTCATCTTAAACAACCCTTAAATGGGACCCCAACATGAATAGATCCAGTGCTAACGCAGGGTGGTGGGATTTCGAAGCAGGAAAACCTGGGCTTTGACATCAACACACATGGATTTGTCTCAAGCTGGTGAATCTACACAGGGGAAAAAAAAGAGTGTCGTGTGTTTTACCAGCAAAAATAGGGATTCAACCGTTCAACCATGATGATCACCCTCTGGTTGTTGAACGTAGTTATGGAAAATTACCTATAAACAATAATATCAATAAATGGTGATTTTAATGGCAACATCATCTATAAATGGGCCATTTTCAATAGCTATGTTGAATAACCAGAGTGTAATGGATTTGGCTTTGTCTTGGGGCATTCGCCTCTACATTGCCACTTAAAAAAGGGTATCGAATGGTGATAGGATCAACAAGAAACGGGATACAATGGGAGGGAAGAGAAGTACATTATTTGTATTTTCCAAATTATCTTAAGAATGAGTTCTGCGGCAGAATGAGGATTTGACCTTCAAAATAGTGATTGGGATTATTTGAAAAATAATAGCGTTCGGCCCTGAGCTTGCCAGTTAGTAACGCTGCGTACAGCCGAAGTCAGGGACACCGTTCAACCGCAATGGATCCATTGTTGCTAGATGCCCCCATTGGGACTCGAGTTTCCCTGGTTGCCCAAGTCCTCCAGCAAAGCTCTTCCCGCTGCTTCGAGTGCTGCGGCAAGTCTCCCAAGCAGATCTTCCAGTACCAGGGTGACCTGAATCCTGTGAATGGCTTGTTCACTTTCTACGATGCGGTGATGGTCTCTCATGATCCATTGCTCCTTGGCAGTGACAGTGAAACGGCAGTGTTTCCCAATTACCAGTTGCACTCATTTGACAAGATTGCGATCTATGATGTGTGCAGTGGCATGGGTGGTTTCACCCTGGGTTCATCACCACTGGATATAGAGACTGTAGCCTTCTTGGACAGTAATGCTTTAGCATGCGCTACCTTGCGAGCCAATTTCCAGGTACCAGTCATTCATGGCAGTGTAGCTGATGTGGCATGTTTGAAGGAACTTCATGAGTTGAAGCCGGCATCCTTTGTCCAGCTCACGGCAGGGTTCCCTTGTCAACCATTTTCTCGTCAGGGAGATGGTCTTGGCCTTCAGGACTTGAGGGGTGCAGTGCTACCTGCTGTGCTGCGTTGTGCTTGGCTTCTTCAAGTACATGCACTCCTTCTCGAATGTGTTGACAACGTTTTGAACTTTGTGGACATTCAACAGTTGTTGGACGCTTTTGCAGAGCATGCCAATATGCACATTTCCAAGTTGGTGTTTGACCTTTTTGATCGATGGCCAGTACGAAGGAAACGTTTTTGGTGCCACATGCTCATGGATTCTTTTCCGAAGTGCTCTATTCAGGGCTGGCCTCGTGATCCTTCTTTTGCATCACTTGGACAAGTCATGCCCTTTGATGCGTTGTGGACTGAAGAACATGAACTTGATCTTCTTTGGGATGCTCATGAACAGGCCACCTACTTTGACCCAGCCTTTGGGAATGACGTGCGTGTTCTGACACCAGACCAACATGCCCCCACCATGTTGCACTCATGGGCTAATGTCCTTCGTTCTTGCCCTTGTGGTTGCAGACTTGGACCTTTGTCAATGCATCGTCTTCATCAAGGAGGCGCTCGTGGTTTTGGCATCCTGTCCACTCGCTTTCATCAAGTCCGACACTTTCATCCAGAAGAGGCTGCATTGTTGTGCACAGTGCCATTGGATTTTCATTTTCCTGGCTCCCCACGGACAGCACTTTGTCTGCTGGGTCAGATTGCTGCCCCACTTCAAGTCCTATGGCTTCAAGCCCAACTTTTGTCCCACCTCCAGGAGCACTTCTGGTTCTTCTCGTGCATTGACCCCATGCATCAACTTCGCCTGCACACTTTGGAGCTGCGAGATCAATGCCTGCATCGTTGGACTTTGGGTCGGATGTTCTTGTCCAGGCAAATTTGCACCAATCTGGAGGGTCACATCTCTACGTTCATGGTGAGACAGCCCATTTGTGTCAAAGAACTTGAAACTGCTGAATCCTTGCTGATTGGCAGCGGCTATTATGTGACTGTCCACAATGATCAAGGTCGACTACCTCCCTGGTCTCTGCTCCATGAGGGTATCGAGTACACTTTGCGAGTGATCAGCAAACGTCAAGCAAGACCCACTTCGAGCAGCTCTTTCGATCAGGTTCCTCCTGCCCTGCTTGGCACTGGACTTGGCCATGCAGACTCAAATCCCATTGGACTTGGGGATACACATGTCTGGAAGGGCATTCGTCAGATTTTGGACTTTGCTGGACTTCACCATCCCACTGACACTCCCTTCACATTGTATCCGTTCCGTGCATCTCAACTGCTTGACTCTGATGCCCATCCTGCCGTTTTGGCCAATTGGAGGCAACGCTTTCAGAATTCCAATGGAGATGCCCTGATCATCTTTGAGACCCATGGCCATTGGACTTTGTTGGCCGGTCACTTCACAGACAAGCTTCAGTGGATGCACTATGATGGACTTTCTTTGGACTTCTCTGCAGAGATCCACACTGTCGCTTGCGAAGTTGCCACCAGACTTTCTCAATGTCTTGCTCTCCCATTTGGACTTTGCTCTCCGCATCACTTGGTCTCACAGCGACTGCCCTATACCTGTGGCACTGTGGCATTGATGCACGTCGCTGCACTCCTGGGAGTTTCTCATTGTTTGCCCATGCATGATGAACGAGGTCTTCACTGTCACTTTCAGCAGGCCACTTCTGAAGCCTCGCATCTGTTTGCATGGGGCAAAGCATCTTCTTCTGATCCCCTGGCACTTCTTCTTGTCAGCAAAGGTGTTCCTGAAGACAAGGGCACTGAACGAGCCAAACAAGTCCGAGATCGCCTTGGACAAGGACAGATCCAGCAGATCTTGGGTTCATCTAACCCATGGGCTTCCCTGAAAGAGGCGGCTTCCAAGCCTGGCAAGATGTTCAGGCTCATCACTGAAGCTGAACAACAAGAGTATATCAACCAGCGAGCCAAGACGAAGTTTGGTGCAAAAATTCCCAACTCCAAGCAGAAGAAGCAAGCCTCTATTCAACGAGGTCAACCACTCCAACTGGATCCGGAGCTCTTTCGATTGAATCCCCAGCATTTCCAAGACCAAGCAGGTGATCCAGTTCCGCAGATCTCATTCTCAGAGGTTGGTGCTGATCAACATGGAATTGCCCTTTGTACCAGCGCCATGGCTCGTCACTTTCTTGAGAACCCCAAATCCATCAGCACGTTTGGCCTCGCATTGCTGCTGGTTGATCCGCTTCCTGCTGCTCTCATCAAGGAGGCCAAGTTGACGCCCATGGTGTTTCCTGCCCTTTGCAAGACCACTGATGAACACACTATCATCATGGGACATATTCTTCAGCTTGGTGACTCTCCAGTGAAGCGCAAAATGGCAGGGAATGAAAGTGACCCTGACAAGATCAGCACCCAGGTGATCAAAATCCAAGTCTACAAGGATCAGTTTGAGCTGCCATGGGATCAATTCTCTCAATCTCCGGTGCGGACCTTGCTCCAGTCCATGGATGCCTTGAAGCTTTGCAAAGGTCAAAATTGCGGAGTTGATTGCCCCAAACATCATCAGGACATTGATGAAACTCTCGATGCGGTGATCCTTGAAGTTTGGTCACGTGCTTTCCTTGCTGAAGCTGGTAAAACAGTTGAGCCTAGCAAAGCATTCCTCTTCACCGTCTTTCTCCGCATTCCTGCTTCCGCCTTGCTCAAGCTGCTCACCACCCTGCCACAGGGCATCTATGTCGAGCCACGAGGTGGTCAACCGCGTGAACAGGATGAGAAGTTCAAAGTAGTTTGGTTACCCGGAGCGACCTTCACTGAAGCTCAGCATAAGTGTCGCACTTATGCCAAATCTCTTTGCTTGGTCCGATTGAAACAAAAGTATGGCATCCGAGTTCGAAAAGAAGATGAAGCGGTGGCTTGGGGAATTCTTCGACCAGGCACTGAGTTTGTAGATATGAGCATCCAAACTATCTATGAACTTTTTCCAGTACCACATGGAACACAGCGACAGGCCATCACCCAAATCTTGGCTGACTGGAAATGGAAAGCCCGTGCACTGCAGCCGGGAAAGGGCAATTATCACCATATGTCATGGAGGGTTGGTGCCTGTGAACCTCCACCTGCTCCGATTTTGACTGCATTTGGTGCTGACGTGATCATCTCAGCAGTCAAAGATCTTCAGGTCCAGGAGTCCAAGCCCACCATCTATGCTACAGCCAAGACTCAGAAGTCCCTGCGTGAACCGGCATCAAGCTCTGCCAGTCACAAATCCACCTCCTCCAATGCTGATCCATGGCTTGACACAGATCCTTGGGGTGGCTATGACAAGAAGATCAACTTGCCATCGACTACCAGCCTTCCATCACGTCGTGAAGAACTTCAAGCACAGATCCGTCAGGACGTTGAGAAAGAAGTTCACAAAAAATGGGAGCAGTCCACATGGGACGCAATGGACGGAGCTGGTGATCATTATTCCACTGAGAATGAGATGAGATTTACTGCTTTGGAATCTGGCCTCAGTGAGCTCAAGCAACAGAATGGGCAGTTTCTGCAATGGTTCCAACAAACAGGAGACAGACTCCAGCAGACTGAGACTGTGATGCAAGAAGTCCAAGCCACTGTGCTGAGCCATGCAGGCACTCTTCACACAGTGACATCATCCCTGGGCTGGGCAATGCGGAGAAGGCGATTGGGGAGGTCCACAGCACTCTCAATGCGCATCAACAAGAGCTACACGCCATGGGCTCCAACTTCAAGACTGCGGTGAGCACCATGAAAGAGGAACTCTCTGGCGAGATGATGAACTCCTTCAACCAGCAGTACAACAAATTGGAGGCGCTGCTGGAAAAGCGCCATAAGACCAATTGACTACGGCGCTCCGGCTCCAGGACAGGGTCATTCTGGAGGCCGCACAAGCATTCACGACCCACTTGGTTCCAACTTTTCTATCTCTTTGGCATGACGACTGCTCATCAGTTCGGCCAGCCCTTTGCCCGGCACTTCATCCTCAGCTCGGCTACCCAGGTAGACCGAGAATATGGGTCGGGGGCTGTGTCGAACAGTGTTCCAGAGCGGTATTTATGTGCCACAACAGGGGTACGATATGGTGAAGCCCGACACCCTGGTCCACATGAGCGACCTGAACACTTGCTGACTGTGGGTGTCAGCAATCCGGGCGGACTCCGTATGAAGGAGGACATCGTCTTGCAGATGGGTCCGGGAATTTGGACCATGACAGAGACACAGCTCTCTGAAGTTACCACCATCAACTCAGCTCGGAGTCTGCGAGCTGGCGGCCGCAAACTTCATCGAATCATCCGGCCTCACTTCAGTCATCCAGCGCCACTTCGGCTTGGCTCTCAGTGGGCAGGCAAATGGACAGGAGTCTGCACCACATCCGATTGGCCATCAATGCCATTGCAAATCCCCATGCCTGCAGAACATTGGTCCACTGGCCGCCTCCTTTTGACACGACATTGGGTCAACTCGACCCCAGTCACTGTGGGGGATTCTATGGATACCCACAGGGACCTACATGGCCACGTGCTCGCCAACAAAGTGATCAGCTTCTTGAAGCCTTCACACGTGAGGTCGTTTTGGGTATGAGCGGCATCCGTATCTTGGTTGGCGACTATAACCAAGAACCAGGTGATTTGGTGCAGCAGCAGATTTGGGCACGACATGGCTGGTGCAATGCACAAACCCTAGCAAGTGCCACTTTGAACCATGAATGGACTCCGACCTGCAAACATGCGACTGAAAGAGACCAAATCTGGCTCTCTCCAGAAGCAGCTAGCCTGATGAGGGGTCTTTGCATTGAAGAGCACTTTGCTGACCATGCTACTTTGTCCATCCAGCTTTCTTTACCGTCCAAAAGCTGTACCATTTTGAGATGGCCTCGGCCAGCCGAAATCCCATGGCAAGACATCCAGACTGATGGTTGGCATCCTGCTTGCACTTCACAGATTGCTGACTTTCAGGGTTCCACCCAATTCTTGAAATCTTGGGCTGGCGAGTATGAGCAAGCTATTTCCCAACGTCTTCAAGAAAACCAGCATCCACCACTGCTGCCCAAAGCACAAGGGAGAGCACGACGCTTAGCTCCTGACAAGCAACTGCTTGAACCACCTGTGTGCAAACCCAGTCGCCAGGGTGAAGTTTGCCTACATAGCTCACTCGTTGGTGTTGCAGTTCGACAATGGTTTCGCCAGTTACGGCGTTTTCAAAGTTTATGCCATGCCATCAAGGCGGCGAAACAAACCTCTGCTGCCCTTGGCTACAGAGCATCTCTTTGGACTTCCATTGTCACCTCCAAGGGTTTTTCTCCCAATTTCTCGGTTTGGTGGAATCAGCGTGAATCGCCTCTTGATGGGGCGCCATTGACTTTTCCAGGGGCAATGCCAGCGAGCTATGAGATAGTGTTTGCCATGTACCAGGACTTTCTTTTGCATTTTCGTGCTTTTGAGACCTGGCATCTCTCTCAGAGAAACGCAAGTTTGCAGGCCAAGTATGAGGGCTCACTTTCGTCTGTGTTCATGGACTTGCGTGATGAACCCAAAGCTAGCATTGATCACCTCTGGCAAGAGGTCAAGTATCAAGTTTTGGCCATTGATTCGGCCACGAATGAGTTGATGTTGGATCAGACCATCCCATCTCATCAAGATGCTTTATGGTATCATGATGGTGCTCCTGTTTCAGTCTTGGAACATGATGGGGTTGTTTGTCGAGTTAGCAACACGGATCAAATTGAAGTTGAAGATGAAATTGTACAGCGTTTTTTTGTCTCTGATGTCAACGATGTGCTGGCCAATTTTTCCCAACATTGGTCAGATCGGTGGAACCTGCTCACAGAGATTTCTGAACAAGACTGGACACGTATCGTCCAGTTCACCCAAGCTTTTCTTCCCAAGCTTCATTTTCGCTTGCCGCCACTTCAGCGTGACATGTGGCGCAGAGCTGTGAAACGGTTCAAACTTCGAGCAGCACGTGGGCCAGACGGCTTCTCACGCCTTGACCTGCTCCATATGCCTGACAGCTTTGTGGACTCGTTGTTGAACATGTTTGAGAGTATCGAAAATACTGAGCAGGAGTGGCCTAGCCAACTACTGTTTGGCACAGTGTTAGGGGTCGCCAAGTGTCAATCACCGCATGAGGTTCAACATTTTCGTCCCATCACACTTTTTTCGATCCTTTTTCGGTGTTGGGCAAAGCTACGCACCAAGCATATGCTGCTTCAGCTCATGCAGCACATGCCCATTGAAGCAGTAGGGTTCTTGCCTCATCGAGAAGCAGCAGAAGTTTGGTTTCTTGTCCAAAGCCAAATCGAAGTCATGCTAGCCTCTGGTGAACCGTTTTGTGGATTGAGTTCTGATGTGAAGCGTGCCTTTAATCACATTGGAAGACGTCAAGTTTTTCATCTTGGAGCCCATCTTGGTCTTCCAACGGCTCTGATGCGAGCTTGGCAAAAATTTCTGTCCACTTTTCAGAGGCGATTTGATGTACGTGGATGTGTTGGACCCAGCATATCATCCAATTCTGGATTTCCAGAAGGTGATCCTCTATCCATTGTAGCCATGCTGCAAGTTAACTGGGGCTATCATTGTTACATGAAAGTCTTTGCACCGGCAGTGCAGACCTACAGCTTTGTAGATAACCTCACTCTGGCGGCTCGACAGGCCTTGCATGTGGTCCAGGGATACTTTGCCATGGTCACCTTTCATGCTCTTTTTGGACTTTCATTGGATGATGGCAAGACCTATGTCTGGGGTTTGACTACACCACTGCGTCAAAGTCTACAACAACTGGGTTTTCCTTGTCTTTACGATGCCAGTGAGTTAGGTGCCTCCATGACCTATGGGGCCAAGATCCGAAACAGACTCATCAAGGCACGAGGCTCTGGTATGGAGGAAAAGTGGAAGAAGCTGAAGCGATCTTTTGCCCCTCACCCCCAAAAGCTTCTGATGCTTGCCAGGGTTTTCTGGCCCCCGGCTCTTCATGGTGCACCAGCATGTGTCTTTGCAGACAACTACTTGATTACACTGCGACGTGCTGCTGTGACAGCGTTGAAGATTGCTGGAGCTGGAGCCAATCCGGCCTTACGGCTCAGTCTGTCTGGCGATTTGATGAATGATCCGGGTTTTTACCAGCTCCGATATTGTTTGTCTACTTTGCGCAGACTGGCTCAGAAATCTCCAGATATCCTGCCTCTATGGAAACTCTGGCATATGACTTTTCAAGGCAAGATTTTACCCGGTCCTTTTTCCAAGTTGTCTGATTGCCTGGCTCAGATTGGATGGGGAGTTGAACACCCGCCCTTCATTCATGACCATGAACAACATACTTGGAATCTTCTCACGATGGACAACAAAACTTTGTCTTTGCTTTTGGAAGATGCCTGGTTTCAGTTTCTTGCGCACAACACCAACCACAAAACCATGCATGACCTGGCGGGTATGGATGGCTACCTCACCACGTTCCAGTATGAGAAATTGACTGCGTTGGAGCGCACACTGGTTTCAGCTCTTCAAAGTGGCGCCTTTGTCAGTGCCAGTGAACACTCCAAGTATGATGCGACCAAGCAGAAGGATTGCTCTTTGTGTGGCTGTCCTGACACACGATTGCACTGGCTTTGTTGTCCTCGTGTTCAACATTTGCGATTGGCGATCGATGGATGGCATCCTGACAACGTGGAGTTGCCGACCTGCGTGGTGCATCATTTGCTCATCCCGCGGCAGTCTGCGATGGTGAACTGGCGTCATGCTCTGCTGCAAATCCAGGACTGTTCACAAACTTTTTGTTTTCAACCCCAAAGGAATGATAAACACCACCTGTTTTTAGATGGAGCGTGCTCTCAACCTGCGCATCCTTGCTTGCGCTTGGCCTCTTGGGGCATTGTCAGCGCCACTGCGGGAGATGTAGTTGCTCTAGGGCATTTGCGTGGCATCTCTCAGACCATCGACAGGGCCGAGCTCACTGCTATGGTTGCTGCGGTGCTTTGGACTACGGAAGTTGATCTTTGCATCTGGAGTGATTCTTTGTCCAATGTGAACATTGCTTCGACTATTCAAGAGACAGGTGTGATTCCTCCTCATGTCGAGAATCTGGATTTGTGGCTGCAATTTCAAGAGGCTCTTCTTTTGCGAGATGGTTGCTGCACTGATTTTCGATGGGTCCCTTCACATGTTCACCCAAACCAAGCTTGCGATCCTTTCGAAACTTGGGTCTTCAAATGGAACAATGTGGTGGATGAACTTGTCACCAGATGGAACCAAAGCAGACCTGCTTCTTTCATGGAGCAACATGCTGCGCTGAGCCGCACTTTGAGTTGGTGGTTGGAACGCATTTTGCAACTGCGAACCTTCTTTTTCAAAGTTGCCGAATACCAGAAAAATTGCAGCTCTGATGACACTCCAGTGCCAGATACTTTGTCTTGCATTGAGGTGGAGTCCAGTGCGAGTGAGCAGATGGAGGATGAGCTACTTTCAGACCTACTTCCTTTGAATTGGCGAGTGAGATGCAGGCAATCCGCCGGTAGAATACCGGGTAGTTTCGTTGAATCACTTTTACAGTGGCTGTGTGCCCATGAGCAAGCGGGGAACTGTGCAATTTCAGTTAGTGATTTTGAGCTTACGGTCATGCTTTTGAATGATCAGGATTTCTTGTTTCCTTTCCAATTGGATGGTTCTACCACTTGGACTTTGAAACGGTTGGATGAACTTTTCCAAAAACCAACCTTAGGAATGTTGCTTCGGCCGATTCAAGATGCCTTGCAACAATTATCAAAACTTTTTTCTGATGTTTTCTTGGGGCTTCCACCCCAACCTTCAATTTCTTTGGGAGTGTACATGAAATTTGGGGGTCTCAAGCTGTGCTTCCCTCAGACAAGGGTCAGGGAAGCGAGAGCACAGATCATTCATTTCACCAGCCAGCGCATAGTCAAGAAGACTTGCGATCTGGCCAGGCCTTGGACCTGAACATGGACAGCCGTCGCTGCACTGCTGCGCTGTGCACGGCGGCCGCAAGCATCGTCCGAGTTATTTGAAAAATAATGACAAATTTAACAATTGGATTTGGGATGATTTGGGACTGCCCCGTTTTTGGACAAAGTCCAAATGATCAAATCCGACTGTCTGTGTGTGTGTGTGCAGTTGGCGTTTTTTGCAGGGAAAAACGGAACTGTGGCTTTTGTGCCAGAAAAGATGGTAGAAAATAGATGAAAAGGCTGATTTTGGCTGCAGTTGTGGGTTTCCCTGCCTGGCAGAAACTCAAGGTATCGGCGCCAACAGCGGCCCCATCGTTTTTAATGATTTTCACTGCATGATATTTGATGGAATTGCTTGAAACTGTGGTGGCGTCACGATTTTCTTGTTTTGCCCCAAAAGAGTAATGGTGATTTCGTCCCACGTTATGCTAGGAAAATGACCATGGATCCTTGAATTCCACTGGTCGAAATATCTTCCGTTTGCAGATTTCGAAACATGGTTTTTGCATTCCTTTTCTCTCTCCCCTTGCTCCCCCCCTCAGTTCCCCAAAAAAATCACATGGTCATTCAGACACAACTTCGAACTGACGGGCACAACTTCTAACTGACGGGCACAACTGACGGGCCATGCGTCAGCAAAAAACAGCAAAACTTGCGGGTTCGTTAACAGCGCCGGTAGCAGAAACTTAGAGTTCGCACACGTTCACCGTTGAACCATCCAATTTTCTGTGCTGCCGCTAAAATGAGCACGAACAAAGCCAGCAGTTGTAGTGTGAGCACAGCATAGCACGCAGAGCCAGCTCATAGGAGTGTATTGGTATGACACTGATGACACTTTATATAGGTTCCCCACGTCTTTGCTTAGGGAGATCGAACCTGTTTGGGCAAACCGGTAAACCGCATAGTAATAAGTTGGTTTCAGATAATATAATGATTCACATTAGCAAACTTTTTTTTTTAGCCCTCGAGTCTCTACAGCACGGAATGAAGACAAAAACTATCACCCTACAATCGCGGCAATGATCAACAATGCTGTTCGAAATAGAGGGAAGGACATTGCAGAAGGAAGCTAGCTATAGGTGGCGCACCCCTGTTACTTTATAAAGCCATCCAACATCATCCAACTGTAGCATCTCAATCCAATCGTTTGCCAGGTGTTTGTTTGGGGCGATTTTTCTTATCACCCTCCCTTGTCCAGGGTTGTCCCCCACCCCAGATACGTTTGGGGGAAAACGGGCCAGGCCGGGCCACCAAAGAACTTCTTGATCCGTCACGGGCGCCTGGTCAAAAATGGGGTCCAAAATGTAACGAAGTTACCCTGTGGCTATTTAACATAGCCATGGAAAATGGCTACTTTTGGATGATTTTCCCATTAAAACCTCCATTTATAAGGGATTTTCTATGGCTATGTTAAATAGCCAGAGGGTATATAGTTTGGAAAAAAAATCTAGACAAATCATGACAATTCACTAAGCTGAAATGAGATGACATGAGAACATTTTGGGATAGTTAATGATACCCTAACAACCATCATTCCAGTGACATCGCAGTGAGGTCGTTATACTTGATCCAGAAAACATAGCTTTTGATTGGAACAGTAGGGTATACTGATATGAATTGATATGCTAGATACTCAGAGCCTCACATTTTCTTGACCGGGTCTGTAGTTTGTCCCTATTCACTGGGTTGATTTTAGGGAGGCCAATTGCAACAATGCTGTGTTGGATGGATTTCTTTCTGTTCAACAATTCCGGCATACACCCCTCCTATTCGTTCAACGAATAGACAAATTGCCTTTCAAAATCTTGAAAGAGATTGGGATACAGCTTCGCAGCAATTCTTCACGGATCAATTTGACACTTTGGCCAACCTTCATTTGCGAAGGCATATGATTGGAGAGCTCACAACGACCGGGTCGAAGAGGCCCCCAGAGAGGGAAACAACCAAGAGTCCCAGTGGGTCAGCTGGCGGTAGAGACATTCTTTGTGTCTCAAACATTCGACCTCTAACATGCAAGAAGAGGACGAACCAGAAATGAGCCAAATGGGTCTGAAAATGTCCCGAAAACTCAACAAGAAAAACAATGAGACAACGATTAAGCCAAGCACAGAAAAACATCAAATTTCCGCATATGTTCACATATTTTCCCCATCAAAATTGCCATAAATCGAGGGCTCTACCCCATGTTTATTCCCGTTTGCCATCGGTGCTTGGTCCAGTTTCCCCCCGATCAGCACCTCGGTAGCCATCGCGCAGTCAGCTGACCAAAGTGGGGAATCAAAATTGCCTTGTCAAATGCGTATTTGTTTGGTCCTTTGTGTGATGTTGCAGGTAAGTATGTGAATTACTGTGTATGTATAATTATATAACTTTGAGATCGGTTTTGAGCCATTCTCATAGTGTCTAATGGAGCTGTACTTCTGCACTTCACATCGGTCGTGTTCCAGTCTTAATGGTGGTGACCTCGGGGGAGATCTTCAGGGTGCCTGTCTTCGATTGCAAGGCTCTCCATGAGTGATGGCTGCGAAAATCAACGGGTCATTCCTGGATCAACTCTCGCAAAGTCCAAGTGAGGTGCCGAATCTCCAATAATCACAGGTATCTGAGAATCTGGGGTGAATGGTACACATGACGCACCAAGAGATAGGTATCCAACCTGGATGAACAATGGCAGATTCCTGCAAAAGACATCACAAAATAGGACTCTGATGGCGATGAATATATAGTCAAGTTGCGATGGAAAACTATGAAAAATCACCATTTTTAATGGGAAATTCCACTATAAATGGCCATTTTCAATAGCTATGTTAGTTTACCAGAGGGTATGGTTGGTTTCAATCCTGAAGAAAAAGATCAACATCCCCAGGATGGAAATGTCACCGCCTGCGCTGCAGCTGAGTATCATCATACCTCCAGGGCGTCTCCCCAGGTCTCAATGCGCATTTGAAAAAAAGGTATTCGCCTTTGGCCCATTTCACAAACCCGTTAAGTTTGAGAAGCTGTTTGATCCAAGTAGCAAACGTACCCATATCCCCATCGGTAGCTAATAGCCCCCAGATTATTCACCCCTTCCCCCTTGTGTTTAGCTTCGACTCAAAACCATGGTCACCGGATCCATTCATTTGGGTCCGTTGTTGGGGGTATTCAATAATCTTAGGAGGAAGGGAGTATATATTCGTCCATTGATATCCAGATCAAAAAACTCCATGGATGGTGAAAACCCGATTGATCCTCATGCTCATTCATGTATTCCAATAAATTCAATATGTTGGATTCATCCATATGATTAGCCTCTGGAAATCAAACATGGCTTGCTGGAAATTTCCCCATTTATAGATGAATTTGCTACTGTATATTAAAACATTCATCTCCAGTAAATTTCCAATTGCTATGTCTGATTGCCTGAGGGTATATCATTCAGTATCCCATTATATAACCAATGCAGTATCAACCATTGTTGACCCATTATGAACCCCAGTAGTAAACCATTATCAATTTAATCAATCATTACATAATCATCACTAACCATATAATCATATGAATTGAGCATATCATCTGGCTTAAAACCACCAATTTTCATCCTCCCGATCACCTTCTGTGCCAGCTCCAGCCGCACATCGCGCCAAGATGTCTCATGATGCCCCATGTTGACAACTTGTTGCCTTGATGACTATCCGGTAATTGAAATAGAATCCTTCCTCTTCGAGGAATCATCATCTAGAATCTAGACATGGGGTATAACCAGCCATTCTTCAGTGCCAGGCTAGATTACCAGAGGGTACGAGGCTTGACCCTGGAAGTATTGCTCGACATGAAGACATTGTCTGCATATAGAAGTTGGGGTCAAACGGCTGAAGCACGCCGAAATGTACTTGTCAGGAACGATCGTCAAGAGTTGACTGCAACTGAGGAATAAACTGGAGAAACATATAGAACCAAACTATTTTGAAATGCAAATACCCAAAAAAATGTTGAATTACTCTTCAAACAATGTGGTAAAACAATTTTTGTGGATACTTGGAGGGTCTAGGTATGTTGGTTGATACCATTGGCAAAGTGCTGAAAGGTTCGCACACTACGAATCACCAAATCCCATCCCGATCCTAAAATCTCAGCAGTCTCTGTGTCCTGCCTGTCACCTCTTGCGTGTTCTAGGGCTTTACGGCACCCCACGGAAAGATTTGCTGCAACACTGAAATCCCCATTTAGCTATGGTAAAACGGGAATTCAGCACTTGTCAGACCCTTCAGCAATCAAACATGTTTGATTGTTTGTCCAAATTGTCCAATACTGAGGATGTAATGGAATATCATGGGATATCTCCGTTCTTCTACATCACACGGAAAGAACTTTTCCCCCCCGCAGTCCGCGGGCAAGCGTCAGCAACCTGCGCTCCCCTGCAGGTCTTGGACATGCATTTTCACATGTGCCACAAACCCATAGCAAACCATGGCCCAACACCACACTATATGTACATGTGTCCCGTCTGAAGGAGCAAAACATCAAGACATTCTCAAGCGCTACATCTATCAGCGCAGTAGACGCCAAGGACAGTTGCATCGTCAAATCGCAGAATATCCTTTACCCTCGGGTAATCAAACGTGGCAATGGAAAATCCTCTATGAATGGAGGTTTTAACATGAAAATCATCTGATGGGTGGATTTTCAACTGCCACGTTTGACGAGGGTAGTCCCTGACTTGGCCAGGTCAATGAGGTTTCAGCGATTCACGGTCCATGGTCCTCCACTGGTTCTCTGAGGCATGAGTAGCTCGCTCAGTCCACCCAATCACGACTATATCCCGTGTTATATTTGCCCGTCCAGTGGTTAAAAACTCACTTATGATATTCAGTCATGGGTTTCAAACATGTATGAATCCAATGAAACCCGTTAATGGTGTTTATTCTTTTCTACAGCTCAAACTGGTAGTTTTTATGTGATAAAAACAGTCTAAAACCCAGTTATTAGATGTATATAACTGCTTTAATTGGTAGCTGCTGGGCCTATTATCCTTGTCCAATCCCATGCCCTAAGACGTCTCAGCTGTTCAAACCTTCTCTCAGTTGAGACAACCTGCTGCGAGCCCTCCTGCAGGTGGAAAAACCTATGTATTCGGTCAGTATATATATAATATACAGTGTGTATATATATATATATACACATATATATATATATACACATATATATATATATACACATATATATATATATATGTACATATATATATATAAGCAACACATTTTTTTTTGGATATGTCCTGATATTTCAATGTAAGCATATCTATTCATATTTGTATGTTAGTCAAAATGGATATCAGTATGGGTCATTGGAACATGACATGGGCTTGTGTGCAACATGAGACCCCCTAGATAGCTAAGTTGCTTATAACTTGGTTCACATTTGGGTTTATGGAGGATATAACTATAGTTCATGGATTTATAAACCAACATGCATATAACTAGGGGGCCTCACCCCATGTAATCATTTGACTGCATCCTGCATCTTGCCGTGTCTTCCTGTCATGGACAAATCAAGAGGTAAAGTAGACCCAATTCAGAAGATTTTGTCATGTGCGGCAAACAAAGCATGAAGCAACGTGCCAGATCTGCAAACCACGGGCCTCAAGCAAGAACTTGGTGTTCCACCATCCTGCCAACATGATCCAACATTCCAGGCGCATGACCAGAATTGAAGCTCAGCAGTAGAAGATCAATTAATCGCCATTTGAAACTGAAACTCCCAATCTACAGTGGATGGAAGAAATCCTGCACCACCAAAAGGATGCTTGAAACCCATTGAATGGGATGTTTACCACATCCCATAATGGCTGCAGGATTTCTTCCATCAACTCGACTCTATGAAGCAAAGCCGACCCCTGCCTGGCTTTGGCTCCCGCTGGACGCTTCCTTGCCGGGTGTTCCAAGCATGGGCGGCGTCCCAGGTTGAACTCCTTCCAGCCAGGCGTCGCCCGGCCGCAGATTTTTCGCCGGGGAGTCCAGCTGGAAGAGTTGCGACTTGAGCTGCTCAAGGTTCTTCTCTTGCCTAGGAATTTGCGTAAAAGAGGGCCCCTCAAAAAGTAGAACGAACAGGAAAGGGATGTTTCATGTTAAATCTACCGTGCACATTTCACTCATATTTCAGGTGTCTATATACATACAGTATATCATATACATATAAATATATGTATTATATTACTTTGTATTACTATGTATTACTACTGTACATATTATATGACATATTATATTCCGTATTTTACATCTTACTAGTATAAAACTACACTCTATATGTATCTGTGTGTAATTATGTATATATGTATACACATATATCTGTGTTTTTCCTAGGATGAAGATGCTACAAAAAATCACTGCCAAAAAAAACAACGAAGAGAACATCACCTTTTTCATCACCTCACCAGGCTGCTGATCCAGTTGCACCATGCAGGGCAGCCGTGGCGCTGGTGCTGCTGCTGGCAGCTGGGCTTCACAGGCCTGGAACTCCTTCCACAGGGCGCGCAGCGGCACATCTTCCGTCCGTGGGTGGGAGCCCTGGGAGCAACAGGGGATGGCTGTTGATGGCCCATGAAAAGACAGAGTATTTACCATGGTATTTACCATGGTATTTGCGAAAATCAGAATGGTGATGTTCCCAGCAAACTGTTGGTTTACTGGCGGGTAGAGCTTGGCATGGCATCGATCACTTTTACCAGCAGATATCATCTTCGACAAGAAGGAAAACATCTTTGAAAGGGATTTGAACACATATTTATGAAACAATCGCTCAGTTGTAGTCTGCCCCCAATTTGAGGCCAAAAAAAAAAAAACGAAAACACAGTTCGAGAGCCAAGGTTTGCCAGCAAACCTCATATCTTTCTGAATGTGCAGCTAGCTGTTGAGCTGATCTAAGCTGAATGCGATCTCAGAGTGTCAGACAAGTCCATAGAATCATATACAGTAGAATCTACACAAGTGAATCCATCAGTCAATGATGAGGGAAGATGGGCCATCTTCCAAATCCTTGCAAAATGTACACTACAGGGACATCAGCAAAAGCCACAGCTGTCCAAATTGTCATCGGATCTGGATAGGTATATATATGACCAATCCCAAAACATCCCAAAACCGATTTTCAGGTTTCATGGATTCGCCGGTGGCGGCTGCAAACCTGTTTCAACAGGCTTCCCCAATACGGTATAAAGCCAATTTCCAAACACCAAATACTGTAATTCAATTAAAAACAGCCAGATTGATCATCAGCAACATAAACATGACCATAAATTGGACCCAAGGGTCACATTGGTGATTCAGAATTATACATTCCATATCATTCCATTGTATATCCCATTCCATTGTCTCTTCATAAATTTTCAATCCGTAGTGTTAATCAATTATGATAATCGTATCCCAAGTCTCACAACTGGTTGATTATACAGATTCATGCATCTAATCGAAAAAAAAAAAGAAAAAAAACACTATCATAGAAAGGGATATCATGAGAAAAAAATATGCATACCATTTCATTACCCATTACTTGTCATGATTTTATCGCATTCTCGATAAACATACAGCAAATATGGGATAAAGATGGATAAATGATAGATGTTCTCCAATTTCATTCCATCATAATTTTTCATTCTACCCATGTAATGTTGGTAAAACAATGCCATCTGCACCATCCCCAAAAAATCACAATTTTTCTGGGTGTTATGTTTGCCATTCCCTGTCATGGGTGGTAAACATGGCAGCCAGTTTTACCCACATTGATCCACATTGTATATCAGCATCCCTGATTTGAAACGATCATCCATGGCTATTGGTATCTGGAAGCCACTGGGGAACATGCCAAGACACGGATCCTGATCGCAACGTGGACTCCGCGGAAGGTCCCGGTGCCGTGGGTCCCGTGGCACCTGGGAGGGATTGAACGGTGTGAAACCGGGGAGACGAGGTGAACACAAAAACCTGGAAACAAAGGAAGTATGGGGAAATCTCATTGGATTTTGATGCTCATCAATGGTTAAGAATGGTTAAAAATGGTTCATAATGATATATAATCAATGGTGATTATTCATGGCTAACAATGGTAAATGTTAGTAAATCAATTAAAGAACCATATAAATTGATGGTTTAATAAAAATGGTAAAATGGGGGATGGTGAATCCTATTGCTCGACAAACACTACTACGGACTACCATGCTATTTGCGTCTGATGCGGAAAATCCACTTTTTTAATCATCGGTCGATCCGTTCAACGAGGGAGATATGTTCCGTCCCTATTCTTTGACGAGAGAAGGACAGCCCAAGCTCATGTGGGCTGACGCAATCGTCAAGCACCAATTTCATATATTACGAATAGACATTGTCTTGGGCCATCCATCCCATATTTTCGTGTTCAGAAAGTTTTTAAATCTGAGTCTTTCATCCACCTTTCGGAATGTTTTCCAACAGTTCACCATGTTTCACCAGCCACCTCTGAGCTCCAACAGTTGCTGCAGACGCTGAGCATTGGCCACGATCTGCTGCAAACCTGAAATGGGTGAAGCCGTCGGAAATTGGGGATATCAATGGATATCAATGGGTTTTTTCACATGGGCATATGGGATTTCACCGTGAGATGTTTCTGAGATATTTGATACTTGACATTATATTTTTCTTTTCTATTTTTTAAAAAATGTACTAACTTTGTATAGTGGTATACACTGGTACGTAACGCTAACCCCAGTGCTCCAAACACCTTCTAAGACTCTATGAGTGGGGATGCCTCAAAAAAAATGTTTTAATGCAGACAATTACAATAAGCAACTGCATTTTAGGGACGTTCAGAAAAAACGAATTGAATGATTTGATCAGTAACAAATAGGTATTTAACCAGCTAAAATTGCTGTTTAAGCAAGAGAAAATTGAGATACGATATAACGTTATATTGTGGTATGTATATATAATAGCCAACCCTGGGATTTTAATTTGGGATTGGGGGATTTACCATCCAATAGTATCGTTTATAGACCGTGACGAAGAGCTTCGGTCACCCCTTCCCATATCATCCATATCCTCAGTGCGCATCAATGTGACGTGCGTATAGACAATATATGACATGTTCGGAGTAGATATACCGAAATTGGGATGTAAATTGGGATATACCGAAATTGGGACATATATACTTTATATATCTTTATATATTGTCAGATAATAGAAATGTACTGGTTCATATTTTCACCCCCCTGAACAACTGAAAAAGTCAATTGGGATCACCTTTCGCAGGACTTCGGGAAGCCTGGTGAGGAAGCAGGACTGCCACTCTTCTTGTGCCTCAGGCGCATGCTTTGTCATTCATTTTCCTGCTTGAAATGTTCATTTTTTGGGGAATGATTAATGATCTTTCATTTTGAGACACAGCTTTGTGGGTCAATGTCTGCACTTTTTTTTTGGAAACTCTAATCGGAGAAGTCTTGGGGATGTCTGCAGGAGCTGGTGTCTTACATGCAGCGGCTTCACCACGGAGGAATCCTTCGCTAGGTTCTGGACTCTGCATAAGGCGTCGAGGCCAAACTTTCAGGATACCTGGATTGGTCAAGGAGTGGCAAATGCTTATCAGCAGATTCAGCATGAAATATTTAGACCTGGAAACCTTTTGTCTTCTTGGCATTGACGTCCTTTCTTTATCTTGTTTTTTTCCCTCCCTGAAGCCCTTTACCTTGTCCTTTGTCTTCCCCCTGTTTTTTTGTTCCTTTGTTTTGTCCGTATGTTGATGCTGCTGTTGCTGTTGCTGTTGCTGTTGCTGTTGCTATTAGTGTTGCTGTTGCTGTTGTTGCTGTTGCTGTTGCTGTTGCTGTTGCTGTTGTTGTTGTTGTTGCTGCTGCTGCTGTTGTTGCTGCTGTTGATGATGGTGGTGATGAATGTTATCATTACAGTATAATTGGTATGATTTGTTGCGATGTTTAGAATGATTCGATATCTGCTCCGGAAGTTGTTCCCCAAAACAACTCGAACATGACTTCCCATCATACTGCGGTCAGTTGGCGCATTCCCCAGCTTTTCAGGTGACCGTTGCTTCACTGCCACTGGTCGTGCTGCCGGTAAAGGTTTTAACTTGGACAAGCACTCGGAGAGCTCCTGGCAGCGTCAACCAGTCGACTCAAGTCTAGTGTTGTTGTGATCAAAATCCCATACACATACCATCCATGTCTGGTTTGGTATGACATAGTATATATAATGTATATATATTATAGTTATACTACGTTCTACCTACGTGTTGTTGATGTTTCGGGAAAAATGTAGATCTTTAGAAGATTCAGGAAATGTCGAGCTGGACTATAAGCAAGGTCATGAAGAAGTTACATGAATTTTCTGTAAAGTGTATCATATATATATATATTGTATCTATTTTATGCACAACTTACATAAGATTATACTGTAATACATTATATATCGAGGTGATGACATCTTGCCATCTTTGGATTTTAATGATTTCAATGGCTTCATATTGCCAGTTCAAAATTCAACGGAGCAGTGTCATCTTTGTGAGGATTTCACTCTTTAACCTTCTTGGGGGAACAATGTGTACACCAGTCCAAATTTTGACTCATGCAAATAGAGATTGTTTATATTGTTAGTATTTGTCAATCAGATTTCAGGTAATCCACATTCATCCCATTCCTAAAGCTTTTGTGAGACACAGTCTGTCAACTAGCCTCATCACCCGCTCACCATGTGGATTTCGCTTTCGCAGATACTAGCAAGTTAAAGCCCAGCTCTTGCCCTCCACATGGGATTTCTCTTCCAGGATGTCAACAAACCAACATCCCACCAAAGTCACAAAGTCCCATCCCGAGAATATCTCCCACACCAACTTCTGCTCAACTTTTCATCTCCTCTTCCTGCTGCTGAAGTAGAACCATCAGGCGCTTCGTGCTCTGCAGAGTGCCCATTGATCCACCGTCCGGAGCCTTCGGAGCCTTCGGAGCCTTCGGAGCCTTCGGAGCCTTCGGAGCCTTCGCGCCCGCAGGGCTCAAGGCGTTCCGCAGGGCGTCGCAAACGGAGAAGACCAGGGAACGACAGGAAGCGCCTTGCAGGGGAAGGACCCGGGGAAGATATGGCGAACTGAGTCATGGCACCCTAACACCCGGATGCGGATGGTACCCAAATTCCCAGATGATTAATGGATGTTGATTCCCCCATTCATGTGGTATCAATAGGTTTTGACCCATCCCCATATGGATTGATGTAAGGATGCAAGAGGGGTCTGTTTTGCTGCCTCCTCGCTCCCATTTATGCAGTGCCGAAGTGCAAGTATCAATTCACTACACCTGCGACTCTCAGCCTGCATCTTTCAGCAGCCCGGCAAATGCAAGCAAAACTTACGCCATGGTTGTGGATCCCTAGCCCAAGCTGCATTTCCAGGGTGTTCTAAGATGCAAATGAAATCTGTATGGTCCTGCCCCTGCACAGAGCGGAACACAGCAGACCGGCACTGACCAAACTCGCGTTGCCCGGAACAGGAAGGAACGGCCAACCCTGGGCAACCAAATGTCTAGAATTCGACAAGATCATTTAAGTATATTTAAGCGCTAATTTAACCAACCAAAAATGGGCATCAGTGATTTTGAGCCATACCCACATCGACTGTGTGTTTTTGTTAAGTCAGAGGCCAGCCGAGTCGGGTCGGTTGCAATACCAGCCAAAGGTGAGGCCCCCCAGTTATAAGTTGGCTTCTAAACCCATCAACTACGGATTTATATCCGTTATATCTCCGTTATATCCGCCATAAACCCAAACGTTGACCAAATTCACCGGGCGTCACGGTTCACGCTATTTCGTGATTAAGGTCGCCTCACCTTGTAGCCATCTTTCAGCATTCTCAACTGAGTCAGGTCATACCACCACAAAGGGGCACTTGAGATCATGCCACCCGCATTTGACCAGCTATGACCAGCTATCAACACGACCAGCTATCAACACGTCCATAAGATTTCATCAAAGCAAGATTCGATTTTTAGGGAATGAATTCATATGAATTCACTCATCCTCAAGGACTTAAAACATCAACAGACCGGAATTCTGCCAAATTCAACTTTGAAATGGCAGGAAATGCAAATTGCAACACGGAAAAACTGCATTGAATATTCCTATTGAATTGTATCCTACATTGTTTTGCTTAAAATTTCACTAATTTTACTGCTTGAATCCCAATGTGTGTTTCTTCATGTCTCTTCTATCCCAAAGTCTCCTACAAATTCACATTTGCCACACGTACATATATGCAAAATTTGCGCGAGTTCTATCATGTGCTATCCTCTAGTTCTATTTCCTTTCGTTTAACTCCATTTTCGTTCCTTGACCATCTCCCCCTCTTTTCCCTCGCCTTCCCGGAGCATCTCCGATCCACACAAGTCGTTCAACAGCAGCAGCAGCTCGCGGCGAAAGCCATCCACAATGGACTTGGCCATCTGACAGCTTTGCACCAGATTTTGAGGAAATCCACCAGGGCGATTCCCACCCAAACAGGCCATGGCAGCATGGAGCAATTGAATGACTTCCTGGTGAGAACGAGCCGTGAGAGCTGCAACCCAGAGAGTAGAACACCAAGTCGGGATAGGTTGAGAATACATAAACATTGCGTAGTGATTATTCAATTTTGAGGGGCCATTGTCACATTTCACCTACCATGCTGCCCAGATTCAGCTTCCACTGCAGACACATCCTCAGTGCCGCTTGGCAATGCTTGAAATCCGTCGCGACGCAGGTTGCTAGCCATTTGCCGCTGCAACTGCAAGCGACCAGCCAATCTGGAACCTTAGCCGGTGTGCCCTGCCTCAAAAGACCATCAAAATGAGCGAAGTCAACTGATTAATTAGCCAATGGATTGGTTTGAGGAAAATCTACATAAACCATGGTTACTACACGCAATGATTGTGGGGTTCCTGTAGATTTTCTCTACAATTTCTGGAAGTAAACTGGTTGGTTTTTCAACGCCCTTGAACAATACGAACAAGACGAGTCGGCGCGGGATCAGCCAATTTAGGACCTGAACTCCGGCTACTAATCATCATCTATAGCCAAATCGTGAGGTCAGCCAATGAGGCCCAAAGAATCCACCAACCAACAAGCCAACCAAACTAATTAATCAATCAACCCACCAACTGACCGACCGACCAACCAACCAACCAACTCATCAATTACAGGAACGAACCAACATCTTCTGCAACCAACATCTTCCCCGTTGAGCCAAGCCGCAGTGCGTCTCCACCTGCTGCAGCTCCCCTTCCAGCCGTCGCTCTTCGCGACGCTGCGTCGCCAGATCCGTGGCCAAGTCCTCCGAGACCCGCTGCAGATCCGTCGCTTCCGCCGCGGCGGCCTTTGTGGCCTCGAAAAGGCCGTGGGGAAAGCGGGGTGGGCAACAAAAGGGGGAGTCAAACAATGAAAATGGTGATTTTACCAACACGAATGGTGATTTGAGCAACAAACATGTGGATTTAACCATCAAACATGGTGACTTAACATGACTTAACCAGGAAACATGGCAATATTGTTTTCAATATTATATAAGAGGAACATAGTTGGTATACAACCAGGTTAATGGTCATGTATAGTATCGATATTCGTCAACAAACATTTTGTCAAAAATTTGGGTGTAATTGGTCTACAGCCAATAAACCCAAACAATGGTAAACAATAGAGATCACTGAAGGATTTGTCCCAGAAATAGTCCGTAGCAAAATGTGACAACGGAGGTAGTAACCAGCAATCATGGGATCTTTAGGGCTATAATATTTACCATCAAATTAATGGGTCTGTTCAAACTTGGGGATTTATCCAGCCATTCATGGGGATTTAAAATGATTTAAGAAGCAAACACAGGGATGTAGCATAATTCTGCCTTTGAAGGATGGATCTGGGTGTCTCTCAAAATGAGGATACCCTCTTTACGGCCATGAAATCATGGAGGACAAAAGTCTTGGGATGCAATGTGGTATTTCCATGTATTTCCAGCAAAATCCTGATGATGCTATGGGTGGTCTGTCACTTCAACAAGCATGGCCAGGCAAAATACTGTTGATGGCGGTCCAAATGGATGATTTTCGGGGAAATGTATATACATCATGTATCGATATGTAGTATCGTGTATATTTGGTGGAGATCTGAATGAGACAGACCTGTTTGGTCTTGGGCATTGAGGGTGCATCGGGAAGTTTTGGGAATCCACTTTCTCGGTGACCAAGAGGGGATTTCTCGGAGTTTCAGTACTTCAACAGATTCCAAACCAGAGCACAGGCCTGGGTCAAAATGTTGAACAGCAAAACTTCCAAAGGTCAAATTGCATCTCCCCAAATGGTTTTTCAGAACTCACCAGCCAATTTGCTGCTGTTTGCAGGTCCAACAATGGACGCATATCAGAAACATACTGTGGATATCTGTGGATGGAAGAAATCCTGCACCACCTTGGATGGTTGAAACCCATCCAAAATAATGGGATGTTTACCAGCTCTCAACTGGTGCAGGATTTCTTCCATCAACCGTAGCCAATTTGCCTCGGCCGACGGACCGCAAGGACTTGGCTGTAGCTGCTCTGCTCTCAACTCCAATAGTTGCTGCTCCTCCCTTTCCAACTCCTCATTCAGCATGAGGTATCGAATGGAATGTTCTCCTGCAGCTGAAGAAACATGCGGAAAGAGTAGCAACCATGTTTCATCCGCCTATTGTAGGCTGTTTATGGTTGAAAACACGTGGGTATTGGTCATTCTCGCCATCTGAAACCTAGCGATTTTGGAAGGGCTATGAAGGGTTCTAATTTCTTGACCCATACCCATCAAGGGGTATGGCTGATAATAGAGCACTCCATTCCATCCCATGGTTGATGATCATGTCTCCCACGATTTCATATGGGTATATCTGGTCACCATGTTTGATCCCAAAGGATGGACATCACAAGTCATTTTTTTGGGCCGGTTGGGACCCAGAGTACCCCATTTCATCTGATGGTTGATCATCATTTCCCCATGTTGAGGCCATAAAAAAAGGTATCCTGATTTTAAGCCACGCCCAAATGTCATCAAATATCATGTTGTTTATTATATCTGATTGTATGCCATTAATAATATCTCCATATCATGGCTGGTCACACTCCCATCGCGTTGCTTGCATCCCAACTAAGCCAATTTGTGAATCGGGAAAACATGGGAAAACCATCTCGTCCATGAAAATCACTGGCTAAACCCCAATCGTTTTTGGTGAAATCCCTGGCTGGATTCATCCTTGTCTTAATTCCGACTCAACCCCAATGTGACCCCTCACCAATCATCCCCATGGCGTCCTATGCTACGGGTCTGTCTGAAAATGGGGCGTACCATCAAAATAGCCGTTTCAATGGGAAAAGCGAATATGAACTGATGAACCATCAATTTGGGGGTAGCCTATTTTTGGACAAACGCACATCATATTCCAATTGTCTTGCTACTACCTATTAAATATCAACCAACTCCTGACATGTTCAGAGTACCCCCCCAATTGGGTGGATCCATTATTCACCATTTTATCACACTATTGTATAATCATTATTAACCATTGGTAGAGTAAACCAAACATTCTGTTGACCACCTCCCCATGGGCCATGCCAAGTCATCCAAGTCTCTGGGAGCTTCAAACTTCTTCATCTCCTTCTCCAGCGCCTCCTCCTCCCGTGCCAGCTCCGCCAGCTGCCGCTGAAGCGACGCCAGCGCCCCAGGCCGAGCTTTGAGCTCCATGGAGTCCTCATGGCTGCTGGGTTAAGCAATATGGGGCTACATGGAAGATGGGGTTATAACCAACAAATAGAGGAATTAGTGGGAGATTTGATGGAAGATATAAGCCAACCAATTTGAGATCATATTTTTCAGACAATTCCTGGTGAGCTGGTTGAGCCGGTTGAACCCAACAAAGAACACGAGAAAATGAAGGAACATGGATCCTTGCCGACCATCGGGAAATGGCTGGGGGCTTTGGCTTTTATCCTGAGAAACATCAAACAATTCTTATTATAGAGAAAATGAATGAACATGATAGTAAATTATCTATGTATATATATATATATCAGTGGTGGTCATCATCCTAAGGATGAACAGAACAAACAAATATTGTTTGAAAACACCCACTGGTTGGTCTACTTGAGCGGGATATAGACTTATGAAACATCTATGGAGGAGATCAAATATAGAGGTGGACCCGGAATATCATCTTCAAATGGGTACGCCTCACATGGAAAGAAAAAACATGAAAAAACAACATCCCATCCGGTGGACAATTGAAAATCATGTTCCCAAGGGCCGGCACTTTGAGACGGGTGACTAGGACATGAACACGCTATCATCATTTACTAACGAATGGCTGTGAAAAGACAAAAGAATGAGAATGAGCCCCGAATTTCATGAAGCAAACACACATCATCACACATCTATGTGCCATCTCAGAGTCTATGCTACTCATGAGCGCAGCATCAGGTCTCAGATTTCTTCGATTCTTCTCGTGCGGAAACGGAGACAACTCGCGCAAGGGCCGCAAGGGCCCCGATGCCGCCGATGCCTGGCCACAACTTGCTGTACTTGGGGGGTGAATTGCTCAATTGTTGAGTGGTGAATAAGCCATAAGTATCCACAAGTATCCAAAGTGGGGTTTATCCCGCAAATAACATCAAAGTCATCGAATATGTCTGGGCTGTAATATGGGGTTCCTAGCCACTTCGGAGCTGGGCTGCATCAACTTCCCGCCTCCAGCCGCCGTGCTTTGGGAGCCACATTCTCCTCACCCAGGACTTGAGGACGTACCAGGCCAACAATAACGAAGCCAAACAAGGTGTTGGTTGTATCTGCGTGTTTTTTTTTAAACAACCACGTGATGATGTTGATTTGATGTGGGGTCAAGTGAGCCAGTAAATCATCATGGACTGGCTCCCAAGTCCTTCTCATTCAGAGCACTGTCTCCAGAACCTGCCAAAAACGTGGCATTTAGAGATCGCCACAAGCACCAAAATTGCAGGGATTTATTTGTTTCAAGGAGTTGTGTCAATGGAATGTGTGATGGGATTTGTTTGTGGGATTCTTGTCCCACCTCCAACTGGATATACAAAACATCCGAAACCCATGCGCATGGACCCTCCAACGCTGCAGCTTTCCCTTAAACCGTCCTTCATACTGACCAAAGAACTCAAAATCAACAAACTCCAGCACTTCGGACTTCAAAAAACAGTAGTGTGGTAAACCCAATGTCATAAACCATCCCCAGGTTTGCGGTTTATGAAATCGGCTATCCTCCCGTTCGCGTTTTGGAATGATTTCAACACGGACCCCCAGCCGCTCGCCTCCCAGCTGTGCGAGGAACTCGCAGGCCACCCGACGCTGAAACCGACTTTGTAAAAGCTGACGAGCCAAGCTCTCCACTGCCTGGAAGCAGGTGAGGCAAACCCAAGAATCAACGAATCAACCCAGGCTATTTGGGATTGGGTCATGTCGATTGGATACCAATGGACCTGCACAATTTCTTTCTAGAACCATCATGAACCATCCATTGCCATGTTGACTCATATTTCCACATATTCCCTCATTAAAGACTGAAAGTTGAGCAATATCAACCTTACCAATTTGCGCGGTCACAAAATTGTGGGAGGAACAATCAACATCTGGTGGTGTATGTCAAAAATGCTGACCAAAAAACATATGCAATTAGGATATTTCGAGACAAATCCCTAGTGTACGGCAAACCCAAGCCCAAAAACCTTCAATTAGGAACCGTCTAGCTGTACCACCCATTTAGGGTCAACAATCCCTATCTAGTTCAACAATCTCTATTCCTGCCAATCTCCTGGGTGTCTGTCAAGTCGTTTTAGGGTACCAATGGACCCATAAATCGTTGTCCTTATTACCGCCGTGGGATGCAACGAACCTGGCGAATTACATCTGCGAACAGGGAACACCTCAAATAAATCAATCAGGGGTTTAGTGAGGGTTGGCAATCTATGGTTGATATTTTTTTAAAGGGGTAAGACATGAGAAGCACCATACAGGTTTGCATACGTAGTGCAATGCCCATTTCTCCCAACCCATCAACCTACTGTACCCTTCACCAGGCTTTCTCAGTGCATATGAGGCCCTCAGCTGGATATGTTTCATGGGATGTTGGGGTGTCCTGCAAATTTTCCCCTAGACAAATCCAATGATTGACAAAAACAATAGCGGCATCTACAGTCCAGTATCTTTGTCTGAAGTATCACCGACATATCACTGACAATCATGGGAATGCAAATCTTGTAACTAAGCAACTCGCGGAGTTGCAGGTAGGTTGCTCTCTACTGACATGTGATCCTAATTGGGGTAGCACCGATCTTGCTACTCATCCCTTCCCCTATCGCCTTTTTATGCCTTGATATGCCTTGATAAAGGGATTTGGATCGCCAAATGTTTGCACGCTGAAAAACCATGACGATATGATCTGTCACCATGTCCCACCGGTGCATGGCAGGATATTCCCGTGATTTTTGAACTTAAATGGGCATTTCTCAATAGCTATTTGCCTTTGAATCTCTTGGATCTTTGAATATGATTGTTCATATCTGCTACAAAGGACATCTACAAACCTTCACCACAATCAGCTGGGAGCCAACCAGATCTTTCCGCAAATCCACGCGCAAATCGGCGTTTGAAGATGCCTGCAAGGTCTCGTCCTGCTTTCGGGCATCTTCCATCCCTTCCATCCTGCTCCATGTTTCCGGAAACTGCAGCTGTTCACTCTGTTCACCTTCAGAGAACGGGACATGTTCACCATGATTTTCTTGGAGTTAGCAGCTCGTATGATTTTGCGACATCTTAGTGGTTCGGAAAGCTTTACGTTTTGGAAAGCTGAAGTGTTGTCAGGGCAACAGTTGCTGGTGACATGTCCATGTGACAATCCCACGAAGTTCGATCCCCAACGCTGCGCCACAAGGTAATCAGCGAGTAACTGAGTTCCAAGACCTCAGAGTCCCATGATTTCTCATTGTTTGCTCCATAGAAATTACTATGTCGATCCATTTCGGGGCGTCCCCCATTTTTCGACAAAGCCATTTCATAAATCCCTTGTTCGTCCAAAACCAACACGCGATGTTTTCCGGCAAAACGTCACAAAGAGTTAAAGGGCCCAGTGATTTGACAACGGCCCAGCGATTCATCCATGACTGAGCAGCAAATCAAGGTCGTCCATGGGCGTGCCATGAATTAGAACAAATTGGCCTTAGGCCAAAGTCTAGCAAAACTTCAACGGAGCCACAGCGATCTGGAGAGATTTTTTGGGGCCGATTCCGAGGCAGTTGATTTAAGTTGGAGCTGCTTCTTTGGAAGAATCAGTTGAAGCATTTGGTATGATATCATACCAAGTAGAGGTGTAAAATGGCGTAAACATAACCTATCCCTGGGTGTGATTATATAGATATGATTAGGTATGATTACGTATGATTAGGTATATGATTAGGATCAGATTTGAATTATTATGTATACCTGATCAGGTATGCTTAGAATTGACTAGATCTCTGCAAATATTCCCATATTCTTGCTTCAAAAGATGAAAGTGTTAAACGACCCTTCACTTAGCTTTGCCCAATGATTGGATCGGCTGTGTGGCGCTTCACCGTTGAATCAACCGGAGAGTAATTGATGAGTGAACAGATAAATTATGTTTGTTGATTGATGCTGATGTTCAATTTTGTATATGTAAATATGTACATTGTACATATCTGTATACATATACATATACACAGATTTTTATTTATTTTGATTGGTAAAATTAGTAGTCTTCATTGTCAAATTAACCTTTGCAACTTCATCTCTGACCAAGGGATCACGCTATGACTATGACAAAAAACACGCTGACTCTGCTGTTGGGTCCAGCTGCCCAACGCTGAGTCATCTATTCACTTTCGGTGCTGCGAAGGCATTCCTGAGAAAACGCGCAACGAAAAAAGAAGATGCAGTTTTTAAGTTTGTATCATCTCCTTTTGGCTATGGTGTCATCTATATATATATATATACAGCTACTCTATATACTTGCTTCCTCACTGCAGTAGTTTCATCAAATTCAACCAGTTGACGACAGATCAGGCAAAAAAAAGAACAACTTGCAGTGAAATGAGGCCGGGACCCTGTGAAGAAGCCTCCAAATCGCGTGCGGTCTTGGTCCATGATCTTACACAGCAATGGGTTCGAATAGCCTTAGGCAGTGCCAGAGATCCGGAAAGACATGATTGGCCCCAGTGGTGCATGGCCCTACCATGGCATGGACGAAGAACAAAAAATGTCGCTATGTCAATTGCAGAAATTTAGAAATGGCATTTCGGCTCAATGTTGACCTGTTGGAATGTCAACAGCCTAAATCCTGGGTTTTCTTGTGCGGATTTGATGCATCTTTTCCTAGGAGACTTGCTGCAAAGCAACTTGCGCACTGAAGTTCTTCTACAGCCCTACAAATCAGGCCTTCTTCGCAAGTGAGAACCATGTCATCGTGCTCAAGCATCGCTGCTGATTATCTACTGAGATTGATTCAACTGGTGAGTGGTAAGTGGCCGAGTGGCCGAGTGGCCTAGAAAACATTCAAAAAGAATGGATCGGGAGATTCTTCCCCAGCCAAATTAGGGATGAAATAGATACTGTAGAGCAATGATGAGCAATGTAATTAGGAACTATTGTCCAAACACTTCCAACCAAGTCAAAAGTCAAAACGATGATGTGCCTTTCTTGGGATTGTGCACCTAATCCAAACCATTCCGATCCATTCCAAACCATTCCAAACCGTTCCAAACGATAGAACCCCCCAAGCAATCTCTTTTTGTTGCCGAGATGCTCCTGTACATCAGCACAGGCTTTCCTGCGGTCTGCCCGCAGCTCAGAATTGGCGTGGTAAACCCGATAATCAATCCCTTCTTTTTTACATACACCCTGAATGGTAAAATGGGATATGTGAGTGGATATAAATGTTTGATTCATTATGATTTGAGATGTCTAGGTAGCTGAATCAACATTCTTTGCATTGCCGCACCGTGAAGGGGCTATGACTCACAGCTTCTGATGGGATCGGAGTCGTATAGGCTTCAACTCCATGGCACGGGGTGGTACTCTTCCCAAACTCATTGGCAATTCCTTGAGACTGAACGGGTCATGGCTAAAGTCTACGGCCTCAAAAATGACCTATTTTCTGGCCAGGTATTACTGGTATGTACATATATGCTGGACACACATGGATTTTTCCCATCTATATAAAGCAAAAAAAAATAAGATCCACACCCTGCACTTCACCCAGGCTTCGCCAGCACCTCCTTCGGTCTGGAGGCGCGGTTCCGGTCTCCGTGACAAGTTGCTCGATCCCAACATACCGAAAGGACGACCTTGGAATCAGAGATGCTCCGTGTTGGAAGATGCAGCTTCTGATTGAAAGGAGTTCATGTACATATGTATATGTCTGTGCATCATACATATAGATCCAAGAGCAGCAGTGTGATTGCGTCAAAGAGCTCCGAGCATACATGTCTAAACATATGCATGTTATCTTCAAAAATAGTCAGATGTGTTTAATATAATATATATATATACACATTGTTTTGTGTAGGTTCATTTATTAGATACATGAATATACGTAATTATATACCATAGATCCATAAACATGTCATATGACATATTCTATGGTGAATTATGGTGATATATGGTGTATGTATAGGCATTGGGATCTTCAGCGCTTTTTTTATGCCTTGTCGTTTCCGAGTTCCCCAGATCGCCATGAAATTCACCATTCAACGAGGTCCACACAGAATTTCTGTGTTGAGAAATTTCCGCAACTTTTGCCCGTGAAATCCATGTGAAATCCAAAAGAAAAAAGGTGATGAAATCCCCAAGTTTTCTTGAAATCTGGCCAATCCAACCTGCTGGAACCAAGGTACCACGACTTTCGCAGCTGGCCCTTGGTTTTTTGGATACAAGAATTGCAGCTTTGAATCAAAGAAACTACAGGGTGTCTCTGTTATTTTGCGTGTTTCAATGATTTCAATTCATTTAATTTCAATCCATTCAAAAGAAAATTGGGATGGTTCAACTGTTCAACCCTTAAGTCTTGTTGCTGAAATTCCCATATTGGAGGCCCTATCCTTGGCGGCACCCTGACGCATTGGATGTTGTGGGGGCCTCGGTTTTGGTTTCACCTCCAAATGGACTTGTCCAGAATTGGCACATAAACACCCCCAAAACTATGGGGCATAAAATGGCTTCATCATCTGGTGAACAATCACAGAGTTTGTCTAGTTCTACCACTATACCGATTTTCTCTGACAAAGCCAAATTTGAGAATGGTGGCATTGATGATAATGGTAATGATGATACTGATTGTGATTTTGATGATGAGAACAATAGCGATGATGATCTTGATGTTGATGATGGACCAGAGATCTCAAATATGTATGTACTGTATATGTATATCACCAAGTGAAATCGAGTCATTCTGGTGATCTCCCTTACCACCTAGCAATTCATGGTGCTATTTTCAGGTCAATGTCTCCTGGCCTTGAGGATGGTCGGTCGATGTTGAGCCCATAGCTGGCAAAATACGCCTGGCCTGGTGCAAAATTTGGCCGCGCTGAGGTGTGAGTTCTGGGTTGGAGTGTCCCGGAGTTGGAGGTTGCCGGGGTCCCAAGGTTGCAGATTGCCAAGGTTGGAAGGTTGGAGGGTCTCAGGGTTGAAGAGTTTCAAGGTTGGAGGTTGCCTGGGTTGGAAATTGGGTTGGGGGTTGGCTCCAGGAGGCAAGGGCGGGTGCCAAAGCTGGAGGGCAAAATCAATTTGGAGATTAAATTCAATTTGGGAAAATTCCAGGGCTGGAAGAGTTGGGAAATGATTTGGAGGTAAGGGTGGAGAGGTCAAGGCTGGTTCCAAGTTGCTAAAAATTCAAGATATCAGTATGGGCCGCCAGTCAACAACTCAGTTGGAAAGGCCAGGGAACTTTTGAACATTTGATTTAAATAGGTATTTTAGACTACCTCCGCAACCCGCAGTTCAGGGCCGCCCTCCAGCTAGTTTAAAGTATGCACCGTATATCACCGTATATTTTCTTACTGCCCCTCTATTCTATGGTCTTTGCCGATTGAACATGGTGAGAATCTTCCCGTTTGCTGAATCATCCACTAAAGCGCCTTTCCATGGCCTTGCCTTGTCTGGTTCGACATGGTAGACTACGTATGTGTCAATTTGGACTATTCCCAAATGGGATGTTTATGGTTTAGTAATACAATGCCAAAATGTGCCATCTCTGCGTCCTTGATATTGTCTCATCCCTACATACGACATATATACCTACACTATCCTATACTATCCGCATATCATTTTGGGTGAATCGCCATGTTTGTTGCTTGTGGTGGTGAACCATGCACGTTTGTTGCTTGAACCCCTCGTATTTTGTGGAGCTACCAACTGTCGTCCCCGTGCTGTTGCCTTCTTTGACTTCTCGCTCACCACGCTGCTTTTCCTGAAGGGTTGAACATTTATATACGTCAGCTTTGGCGGTCGTCCACGGAACAAATCCATGGTATGGTTCAAAATATCTAGCCGCTTGTCCCTTTTGATACATCGAAGAGTGGCCAATAACAGCAGAAATCATGTGGTGATCCTAGCTTTTGATCCTTAGCCACAACTTCCAAAAAATCATGGTAAAATCAAGTGAGCACAGCGCCAACCGCCCAAAAGCCTATGTTTTTTTCCATCTGACCATCACCAACAAAAATCAATGCTATTGCTGGCATGAGGGATCAGGCATGCTCAGATGGAGGTTCGATGACTCCACAAACCCAGCTTGTCCCCCTGCTTTTGAATGTGGATCCCCAACTCTTGAACTTTGACTTTTTTGTGAGTTCTGCTTAGTGTTTACCCTTTTTTTACCCTCTGGAAAAAACAAACAGGGCTTGCTGGACATCGATTTTCCCAGCTAGAAACCACATTTTGTTTCTGGATTTCACAGCGGCCCGAAATGGCAATGATGAAACCAGTTTGGGTATAAACTTATCAAATATCCCATTGTATCCCCAGTACGCTCCCGTCATGTTTGGTGAATCCATATGATATTCTATGATCTCCTAATTTTTAATGCGTATCCCGGATCCCCATGATATTCCCATTAGATCAAGAGGTTTGTTGGTTAAATCACCATTGTTCATGGGTATCCAATGGTATCCATCCCAAAAAAAAAACATTAAAAAAATCTGCCGCCCAAGGTGCTGTCTCTCCAAAACGCCTCTTGGCTGCTTCGCGAAGATGAAGTGGCTTCGAGGCCTAGACAAGTGCTGCGGTTCCTTTTCCATGAAGACATGGGACAAAAGTGCGGTGTTGAGCCATGAAAGATGAGGATTTATAATAATGGGTATATGATAGTGCTGACCTTAAAATTGGGGTTATACTGTCAGAATTGGTGTTTTACCATTGGAAATCATGGCGATCTTTATCATCACCAGGATCTTGTAATGGGTATGTTCTAGTATAGTCCCTATTAATGGGGGGGATGACCATCTCCCTTTCTGACGAAACACAGCACATATGGTGGACATATACACGCATTTTATGGCTATTTGAAAGGGGAACATTAGGTTTTCAAGCAGAGGATTTTGATGGATTTTGAGGTACCCTATGTTCAGGTAAAGCCACGCCGGAAATCAAACAATTGGATTGAACCAAGAAAGATGGTAAGGAAGCACAAACTTGGTCATTGAGCCATGGTTTCTATCTAACTATCCATTTTTCGCGGTATATTCGTATGAATTTGAGGAAATCCCAAAATGGTTGATACAAAGCAGAGCCAGTCATCATGGTACGAGTCACTTCAGTCATGTCCGTCATCCTCATCGTAGGTAAACATAGTCAACACTGACAGGTAAGTTAGCCGCCTGAGTCAGGGAGTAAATAAAACAGGAAATAAGGACGAATACCCTCTGGTAAACTAACATAGCTATTGAAAATGGCTATTTATAGTGGATTTTCCCATTCAAAATGGTGATTTTCCATAGTTATGTTAGTTTACCAGAGGGTACATAGTAGATGTGGATGTGATGGTTGCGAACGACAAGGCAGAACAAATTGGGATCTTGTCAACATCTCGATGTTCACCGGAGATTTCAACCCGGTTCCGAGATTCATCTCAAATCATCACCCCAAGAGATGAAAACTTGGGATTGGAAATCAACAACCGAGAATTCACGGTTGGAACAGTTCCTGGTAGACTATAACATCAAAACACGAAGTTTTTGGCCCCTTGGTGTTGTGCTGAAATCTGCTGTTGAAATCCGCATGTTTGAATCCCCGTTGTTAAATACATCATCGATGTTTCACTGTAATGACCATCATTTCTGGGTGATACCTCCCATGTTTACAGCTTTTATAATGCTTTTATCAACCATTGTTGTTGAAGTTTCACGTGAATCATGACATGTTCACATGCCACACCCATACGAATGATCCCAGCAAATATGGAAAGCTCAGCCACTTGTGGGTGCATCCCAATTGGTTCAACTCCATTTGGGAATGCAATAGTCTTATATATAATGTCTAAAACCAATGATATTCTGCACCATTGGTAACATTCAACGAATTGATTCAAGGGAATGTCTAGAGTGCTAACATGGCGTTCTTGTCTAGACTTGCAAAAAGGAAAAAAGGCTCTGGAAATCATTGTTTTAGTTATATTCCATCAAAGATCACATGATTCCGATTTTCAATGGTTGGTTACTCCAAGTTTGATGGTGTAAGCCGAATTCTAGGTTTTGATGGTTAAATCCCCATATTTGGTGGTTAAATCAATTGAATCCAAATTTTGCCTGGATCAATCCACATATTTTTGATAGCTGAACCACATCCAAATCCAGCATTCGGGTGTTAAATCACCATATTCTATGCTATTAAGCGTCCATTTTTCTGAGTATATCCCATTATATCCCCCTTCGATTCCCAGTTTTCTTCCTTAAACTGCCATGTTTTGATGCTTAAGTCCCCCACAAAGTCGCGGGCCGCGCGCCTGAGCAGCTTCAAAGACATCTTCAACACTCACCAAGCCGCGGAAACTGCTCTGGGCCACCTGCCGTGGCGGTAGGCCATAGGGGACCATGGTGACTTTAAGGGGGGATTTCACTATATTTCACTATCAAAAACGGTGACTTAGCGAACAAAAATGCGGGATATCGTGGGGATATCATGGGATACACTTGAACCTAGCAAGATCAATGGATTGGTTCAAGGGAAAATCTGCAGAAAAACGAGGGTTGTACCAAAAAAGATCAAAAAAGTATAAGCCTTTCCTGCAGATTTTCCCGTGATCCAAACCTGGGACCCTATCATATGTGTCAAGATCAAGTTACATGGGATGAATGGGAAGATGGTCCCACCATCATGAAAGGGATTCATGATTGTGGGGGTTCGAATGCTCCTATGACGATCCCGGTTTTTGGCAAAACAACTGTTTTGACCATGGCAGAAAACTAATGGTAGTGTTGACCCCAGGGTCATTAACCCCTAGGTTGTATCTCATTTGGGGGGGCGGGTAGCATTTACGTAGCACATCGTGACTGTTCCGAGGGGAAACCTTAGTTGAATCAGCAAGGGTTTATGAGTCCAAGGACCCAAATTGGGAGGAATGGGCAACGAGATGCGACCCGTGATGCACTCCGTGCAACGAACAAACTCGTTTGCATCCGGATGCCATTCCTCATGGCCGATCTTAGATACGCTACCAAAAAAAGGGCAGGATATCAATGTCCATATATATATATATACATATATATATATATATACATAATTAATATATATTCCACAATTTATGGCTAAAACCTTAGCCATCAAGCGTACTACATGGGGTTGTCCAGACCCAGATCCTGGACCCTGTACGTCTGGTTGCTTCTTCATATCCCACCAAAATCCATCAAAACTTTCCACTGTGTCCCGACTTTAAGGAGTGTGTTCATACTCCCAACCGACATGGACCCTGAGAATCACTATACCCTCTGGTAATTTAATATAGCTATGGAAAATCACCACTTTTTGTAATAGGTCATGATTCATCTGTAAACAGGCACTTGTTCATAGCTATGCAATATAGCCATAGGGTACTTTTTAATGCGTTTTAGATGAATGTTGTCTAGGAACCTCGAACGCATGGCAGCATGGCAGGGTCGAACTCTTAATTTGGGAGGATGCTACCCTGGGGTAAACGTTTATATATTTATGTACATAGATGTTTACCAAAGCCACCATTTTTTCGTAGATCATCTTCCTAGGGAAACCATGAGTTTCCACATCGTTAAAATTAAAAGATGTTAAAAGTTAGTTTACCCTAGGGTTCAATCTTCTCCACTGGATGAGTATCATCCTCCATTGAGTTCGATGATCTTCCCAGCTGAGCAGCGGACGATGCCCCAGGACTCGGCGTGACCAGGATCTTCGTGTGGATTGCCCAAGAGACCCATCGCAAGATGGAGTGCAAATCACGGATGATTGGTGCGCAAATCCCATAGAATGATGGAATGAAAAGGATTGAACAGGTATCAGTATAAATTTTGTAGATAGTTGCATATCATGGTTTTAAATGGTTTTAGTATGTTTTAATACGATTGCTTCACTTGGCAGAATAGGCATAGGTATACAAATCTGTATATATTCCAATGAGATAGATGGATACTTCACTTCGTAGCAAATACTATAGACTATAGATGTTTGCAGAGCATGTAGTAGGTATGAAAGACGTGTTTCCATTTTGCACATACCCCAACAATCCAACATGTGTATGATCTGCCACGCATCGCATCTATCGTATCTCAACATCCAGCACCCTGGTAGCGCAAACAGCTGCAGGGTATCTCTGATTGGTGGATTCAACCCATCCCCAAATCATGACAATTATGGCCCCAACGCTGGCCCAACAGGGCCTGGATAAGGGGTAACATGGCCCAGCTTGGGCTCAAGATCGCTTATGTCAGATGTTTTTCCTGGACTCCACCAGAATCACTCGCCCAGTGGACCAGTGATGTCTCCCTGGCGCTACAGCTTTTTGTTGCCTCCCACGCAAGGCGGCTAGGATTGCTTCCCTCAATCCCGCTCTGACTTTGTTGTAGTGTACATCCCAACCCCCAACTCCGGACCTCACCAAAGGAAGCACCGTGAAGCGTTGCGCAACGTGGAAAAGTGATGAAAAGTGCCAGCGACTGAAAGAGGACTACGGAGTTGAGAAAACTGTGAAACCTTCAAGCCTAGGGGTAAAGACTGTCCGTGTTTTTCCCAAAAATATCGGCATGTCTTCGCAGTTCAAATCAACTGTTTGCGGTGCCAATCGGAAGTTTGTTTCCGTGGATTCCGCCAGAAATGGTAGGCCATAGATCGCCGCTCAATGCCGCTCAGACCTTGTGAGGGAGACAGCAACAGTTTGGCTCACCGGATCAAAGGTTTAAGACTGACCCATTTTTTCAGATGCCTGATTATGTCTAATCCAATGGAGTCAATCAGCCACTGGCGGGTTGGCTGATGCAGAGTAAATATAGAGATCAGACTGATGTTCACTGCCCCAACCTCCAAAATGAGCAGCGATCCCGCTCGCCGCAAAAAACACAACAATAACGACCATCTGAATGCTTCGCAACTGCTGAATTTGCTGATCAATACATATCATAAGTCAAAAGTACTCAAATAAAAGGGAAAGAAATGTTCTATGTTGGTTGGTACATGTTACTTATAAGATCTTATAGGAATATTCTATTCTGTATATATAAATCACAACAATTCACTAAAGCTGAAAGAAGGCTTCAAGGCTTTTTGGGGATACTGCTGCTAACCATCATTCCAGTGACGTCGTGACGTGAGGTCGACCCATGCGCCTCATCGTAACGCTCCAAATCCCAGCTGTCTTGCTGTGCCATTCCCAGGTAGCTGTCTGGCTCACCTCATGAGGGGGAGTGTTGGCGTGTCTTCGGGCTATAAGGCAACCAACAAGGATCGTAGGAATATTTGTTTGTGTATTATACGGATAATAATGACGATAATAATGGAAATATAGTAATGATAATGTAGAAATATATAGAAATATATATATATATTACATTCATATATTATCCTATCTATAGATATAGATGATCTACACAATGATCAGAATTTGTCAAAATGATATAAATATTTAGTTCCTACAATATGAGCAAATGGATGCATCGGTGCCTTGGTTCCAGTTCCAGGCTGACCAATCATCGAAGCCACCTCGGTACAACATGGGTTGCAACATGGCTCGAACATTGGCGAAAATGATCGACAATGATAAAGATGTGGGTTTGTCTAAATGGGATATGCAGCAAATTTGTGCTCCTCATCATGGGAAAAACCTTACTTTCAAACAGCCTCATATATTGCAGTCAACATCATTCAACTCAACTGGGCTGCTGAGTGTTGCTGCCCAACCCCAATTCCATCACAACAGTTTGTGTTTCAGTCCTTCACAGTGTTCTGTTTCATTTCAATCTACACATAATTTCACCAACTCATGCTGCTGCTTCAAAAACAGATGATGTGAGTATATACCCTCTGGTTATTTAACATAGCCATGGAAAATCCCCTATAAATGGAGGTTCTAATGGGAAAATCATCCAAAATTAGCAACTTTCCATGGCTATGTTAGTCATAACCAGAGGGTAACAGAAAAGGCTCCTGTCCTGATTGGTGCATGGACATTTCATTCTTGTGCGTGTGGGGTCCACCACTTCTTCAACCCTTTCAACTGATATTCACGCTTAGACCTATATATTGTGGTCATTCCACATATCTCCACAGAAATTTAAAATTACATTTCATGACATTTGACTACATCATCTCCGTAGATGTCCATTCCATTTCTATATTAAATCTGTCCCCCGAAAAAAATGATAGTCATCAGATCTATCCCCTGCTGCTCACCTCCCTGATGAGTCCCAGCTGCCTGATCCATCGGGCATGACCTGCATCTCTTGCATCGTTCCAGGCATTTGCCCTGACATGTCTGGCCTAAGGCTTCTATGGCTTCGGCTGGGGCTGCGGTTGGGTTTGTTGGGTTTGTTGGGCGGCAATTGTTTGCACACAGCTTTTTTTTTAACTCTCCGAACATCTCCGAACATCTCCAAAAGTTAAGGAAACCTAATGGGAACTGAGATCATAAGTGTCAAGAAATTGACTGCAAATTGGACTGAAATTGTCAGCAATCAATCGTCTCTGGCCAAGGTCGGCCTCCAGAGGGAAGTGATTCATGTTGGATGGAACCCTGACCACCTGACAGTGGAGTTAGGGATTACACACCCCAAAACAACAGTTCAAAATGGGAACAATGTGGATATGCTTCAAAATTAGCTAGTAGACCTTTTTGGGAATGCACCATACCTCCATTTGCAAAAAAACAAATCTGTGTAAAAATGTTGATTTTGGCCATTTCCATCTGAGACATGACAAATACCCCTGTCCCATCCCATTATACCGGTTCTGAACAGCTATCCTTATGGGTTGTGAATATCCCCCAAGAGACCAGCTTGTGCAATCCACGAAGGATAGCCTCCGGTAATCTTAAACATGGTAGTGGAAAATCCACTGTTTACACCTCCATTGATAGGGGATTTCCCAGCTAGCCTTGTTGGATTCCCAAAGGGTCCCCCAAAAAACCTGCGCCGTTTTGAAACATCAGCTGTGCGGCTGGGAGGTTTCCGCCGGCCACATGTACTGCTGTGGTTGTGCCTGGCTTGTCACAGCGACAATGGCAACAATCCAACAGCTGCGACAACACCAACAATATAACAATAGCAACAGTAAGAAGAACAGCCAGTGTAATAACAATGACAAATGCATGACAAACAACATCAGTATAAGTATTACAATAAAACTCCTCCGATCATTATAGCATACTAATCATCAACAACTCCAAACACATTTTTTTCTTAAAAGAATAGCTGGTGACTGACAGAATTTACCCTCCAGCAAGCTGCCCCATAGCTATAAGGAAAGCCATGGATTTCGCGCCTGATAGCCACCCAGCTGTGGAAGGGGCGGCATCGCCGTTGGCGCTTGCGGCATGGCTGAGAAGATCGCCTTGGCTTCGCTGGGAGGCGAGCCACGATGGCAAATTAGGGATCTGGCTGATGGTTATTTCATATTATGAATCATAGTTCACTAAGCTAACAGATGATAGGGCTACGGATGATGGATGATAGATGAACAATAGGTAGTTTCTGGCTGAGGTATACAAAAATTCCCCAACCTGAAATGAATTCCATGGTTTATGGTCATCCCACACCAGGAATTCCATGGAAATCCCTAAACAACAATGGGCATGAATCAAGCCCTAGAAATATGGATGTCCTCCAATGTGGCCAACTTCTCCAAGATTTGACCATGGCAAACGTGGAAAAAAGTGGATGCAAACAGCTCTGAAAACACATGGAAACAGCTATGAAAACTCATTTCCAGCTGTGAAGATAGATGCAAAAACACCATGAATAGATATGAATAGCTTGTAGCTAGCAGCAAACACATTACAACTTATATATAGCTAATTAGTGAGGAAAAAATGATAAACCATGGACAACAAGTAGAAAACTATGAAAAAAAAACACAAACAGCTGGCAAACCAGGATACCCTGATGAACACCAAAATCGCTGTAAATGCCTATTCATCCCCTAAGAATGGCACTTGCATTTTTGACCCATTCACAAATGAGCAATTTGATAAGAAATGGATCATTTGTCCATGACTTCATGCCCCCCCCCCCCCGGTTCACCCAATGACAAGTAGTGCTGATGACTTGGTGGCTTTGTGCGAAGAATAGAGTTCCAAGGGATCAGGGTTACAGTAGATCAATGGACGTCCAGGAGCATTTTGAACGTCCGTTTGTCCTACCGTTTGTCCTGTTTTCTCAAGTCACGTTCTGGCCTAACTTGGCGTCCGGAAATGATTCTCATATCATGTTTTTTAATATGTTGGGATGTCCTTGTCAAACAAAAACGGTCAAAACCGGTGCTCACAGATGAAGTCTTCAGTTGAGTTTGCCAAGTTGTGTTCTGACCTTTCTCGAAGTTCCCCCGATCGCCGGGCCCTCCCACATGAACTGCATGAAATGCCGCCATGGCAGTGATCGTCTCGGCCTGGCCATTGAAACCCATTTTGTGCCTTGAGGATCCCCCATGACTTAAGAAACCCCAATAAATATCTATAAAAGCCAAAGCGGAGGGTATAGCGTATAGTAAACATTTGTGGGTCTACTGAGTCTACTGTAAGTATCATGGGTATATACTGGGAGGACGACTGATTCATCAATAATTATTTGAATCCGGATCGTCCACCAGACTTGATCTGGTTGTTTGAGGCTACGAAACATTGATCGGTTAAGTGGAGATTCCCAAAAAAAGGGACTTCAACAAGACACGAAGGACCCAGTTCCCAAAGGGCGATCGACAACCCTAGATTTCATAGATGCAGAATTGATGTGGGTAGTACCCTAGAGCTCACACAAAATACTACATCTGCTTGTTCATTTGTCTGTGTCCTCTGATTTTCTGATTCAGATGGAAAAATCAAAGGCTTGACCTTGTTTGACCCTTTGACTTTTTCTTTGGGAGGATTTGGGAGGATTTTGGGAGGTCAGATCTAAATGTTTCTCCTTGACATTTACAGGGCCGGTGAGATCTGATACTTACCTGTGGTCCCTAGATGAGCCATTCGAACGACAGCGATCCCATGACATACTGGTCGATACTGGTTGATAGTGGTTGCTGTATGGTTGATTATGGTTGATGAATGGTGTTACCCTCTAGTAAACTAACAAAACTATGGAAAATCACCATTTTGAATGGGAAAATCAACTATTTCTATGGCCATTTTCAATAGATATGTCAAATTACCAGAGGGTATTCCTTTTATGCCGGCCTCGGCCCGGCCTGCAACGGAAGTTGCGCACTGGAGGCCCCGGGCGGCCCGGAAGAGCCCAGTGGCCCAGCGCTTGGAACGGGTCCAGCAGTCCCCTTGTTGGTCACCTGATCGTGGTGCAAGTCATCCATGGTTACTTTGCTACAAAATACACACAGAATGGTAAATGATAGGTAAATGGAACCATGTAGGGAAATGAGTGATTGGTAAATGATGGTAAATGTTACAAACTATACATGGAATGGTGCGATGATTTTCCGACAATTTCCTCCATTTTTGGGTGAATGGACTTCCATGTTTACATCCATAACAAACTAATTTGATGACATGCCTAGGCATCAGGAGTGGCATACAGGGTTCATGATGTACGAGATCCGCCTGCAGAAGAGCAACATTTGCTAGCATTTGGATCGTACATCTGGTGAAGTATAATATGGGTATGGATCAAGACCTGTTCACACCACATTTGGGGATATGCATTTACCTGCATTCACATGGCATTCACCAGGGTACGAGGGTGAATGGACCCGTAACATCCCGTAACCATATTCCACAAAGCTGACATGTGTCGATGTCTTTGGGATGACTTCTGCATTGAGCAGTGTTCAAGACCTTGATTGATCGGGGTTTCCAGAATGGGTAATAAGTCATAATCATCCTATGACTAGGTAAAATATAACCTAATATGATGATTTTATGATGATTTTCTCTGGTATATCTGGTAGTAGAATCCCTGTGAGGATTTTTATTTAATTATGTACCCAACAGATTACTAATCCTATACTGTGAAAATCAGTCAGTGCCCAACTCCTCGCAACGTCGCAGATCATGGCATCATCAACATCTAAGCATTGCCCCAATTTCCTTCTACTGCTTAGATAATGAGAGTTGCTAGCTTGGCTGAACGTAATCCCATTCTTGTGGTACATATCCCTTGCTTCATTGGTTTAATCACTTGCCGCCGCAAAAAGCCCCGTTTTCTTCGAAAAAGCGCCATAGTTCACCATCACAGCTAATCATGATATCTGGCTTACATTCCCATGGCGACAGCTTAAATCATCTCAAATCACGATTTCAATGGATTGGTTTGAGGGACAATCTGCATGAAACCATAGTTTTTTGCCATCAATTACAGGGGTTTCGTGAAAAAAAATGCATCATCAAATTCTCTGATTATATATTATGTATATGTGCTTGTCATTTTCCCACGAATCATTGCTACCTCTCTGATTATAAGTATATATATATATATAGTTATATATATATAATATGTGTTTGTCATTTTCCAACGAATCATTGCTACAACTCCATCCACCAAAAAAACCCGGACTCGGCTCGGCAAACCTGTGGACTTGGTAAGAAGTCAAACAAACGCAATGGAGCAATCCTGCAGCGCTTAAAAAAAAAAAAGTGGAAAGATCTGATGATGTGGATATGGGTTAGTCTGAAAATAGTGTACCTCTAAGTCCATTAGTTTATCCTCATTCTCCCCATTAAATGGCTATACTTGTGGGTATACCCTATTTGCAGACAATCCCATATACTGATGTACCAGTGGAATTGATTACCCTGGGGTACACCTTTACATAGACGTGGAAAACCATTCTTTCATGGAGGCTTCTGCGCATCTATGTATGTTTACAGGAGGGTGATCACCATATATCGAATATATGGGGTATTAATCAACCATGACATATACCTCAATCTCAATGGAGAAATGAAATACATGGAATATGAGTCGCCAAATAGCATTTATATCCTTTGGTAAATTATCGGTTTGCTATGGTATAGATGACCTATGGAAATGATTTACCTACTAGAAGGTTGATGTTTCAATAGTTATGTTAAATTACCAAGGGTGTTATATGTACATATATTGTTTGGGGGATCCCTAGATGGTGCATCAATTAATCACCAAGAAAAACCCATGAACAAAATGGTGATATTGATCAACAAAAAATGAAAGTGCAATGGTTATATAATCCATTCGGGCATGGAACAATAGCATGACCTCTACCTGTATAGGCTCCATGACGTGTCTTGTGGCTTTGTCTGAAAGTAGGCTACCCCCTTCCATCTGCTGATTTAGAACCTCATGTTTCCTTTTACGATTGCCCTTTTGGGAAATACCAATTTTAAGACACACCAAATCCACTATTCGTGGATTAAAACCCTACAATTACAGTAATGGTGCAACCATCATTTCAGTTGGTTATTGCTCCATTCTTGATGATGAAACCTGCAGTATATCCCAGTTTCTTGCTCAATCTCATTCTCAAACATCCCCCATTCCATTCAGGAATTACTAGTTGATGATCAATTCAATCTCCATCTTAGATGCTAAAAAATCCCCATTGCTGGGTCGTGGCCCTGGCAGTCCCCCGAATCCCAGGGATCCCCGGCGGAGCGGAGGACATGGCCGCGCCAGCGTCCGCTTCGTGCGGCGCGAAATGCGGTGGCACGGTCTTGGGCGTTGCCAAGCCCGCAGGCGTCCTGCGGGTCCACCGTCATTTCCCAACGGGTCAATGTGGGAAGGCGTTTAACCTACCACTGGGGATGGAATCTGCCTGGATGATCTTGGCTTTGAGCCAGGAATCTTAGCGACTGGAACCCAGTTTATCCAACGAGATTTGACATATGTATGTATGTATGTATGTATGTATGTATGTATGTATGTATGTATATATATATATATACAGGTATACATAAGTGTGGTATAAGAAGGTTATTTCATGTTACAAGTATTATTATACCCTGAGATGCACCACCAAGTGCTGTGGCAACATTGTGGCAACCAGGGTAGTAGTTCTATGGACCAAGACTTCAACTTGCTCAGGTTTTCAGTATCAACAAACCATCCCCAAATGACTTGGATTTGCTTAAGGAGCCCCCCAAAAAGTAGAAATATTCCCTATAAATTTCTCACTGGAAAAAAAACTTCAGCAAAACCAAGATGGGGGGGGGCTACAATGTTGAGCCATATCCACATGATAAAACTGAAAGTGGCACATGATTTTGGGCAAACCATTATCACAAGGAATAACGACTTAACATACCGTTGCCACCCAATAAAGCGAAACCCAATGAAACTGCTGACACAGCTTTGTTTGTCCAATCAGAACAACCCAGTTTATGTCTATGGAAAGTTTACCAAGGATGATGTTAAGGGAAACAAATCTAAATAACATACTACATGTATATGATAATTATATATATAATTACTATACATGATTACACATGTACATACAAACATGTTGTCTCCATTTCACAGCTCCAATCTATGCGTTTCTCAACCGTTGCACTTATCCGTCCTTGAATCCGGGCTCCCAAAGTGGATGAAGGTGTTTTTCACGGGAAAGGCTCCCGTTCGCTGAGGGCTGTCAGCGTCCAACTGGGCCGGGTGGGCAACGCTTTCGAAAGCGTTGTCAAATACAAAATATGCAGCTACATATATTATTGTATACATATATATATATACATACATACATACATATATGTATATACATATGTATATATATATATATGTGTGTGTACATACATACTTATATATACTTATATATATATATACGATATACCTATATTGTATATAATTATTATGTATATATCTGTACACATGTAGATTAGATTGGATTCGTGTATACGGGTGCATGTAGTTCTTAGCGCATACTCATTCATACATGTATGAATGTGCATATTTAAATACAGAAAGGCGTGCTGTGAGCCCGTGTGTTTTTGGGGGTTTGTCATCTAGACATATTCCCAACAGGTATTGTTAAGCACAGGCTTACAGCATTCCTTCCACATTTATTCCAGTTGTTTACATGTCTTCCATATTCTTTCCCAACTTTTGGCTTGAATGTCCATGAGTCCCTGGACCTCATCTAGGGTCTCAGCTCTGGGAAACTGAAGAAACTGAAGAAACCAAAAAAAAGTAAAAAGAAAAAGATTCTAGGAGAAGTCTGGGTTTCGGTCAAAGCTTTGCTTTTTTTTGTTATTTTTTTTTTTCTGTTTTGTTTTTGTCTTTTTTGTTTTTTTGTTGTTTTTTTTTTGTTTTTTGTTTTTTTGCTTTTTTTTGGTTTTCAGGGGGGTGGGGGGAGGCTCATTTTGTATTATCTGGAGGGGGCATGCCTTATCTTCTGTTTTCTAGAGGGGGAAGGCCTTAATTCGCATTTTTGGAGGGGGTGGCTCTGTTTCTGTGGTCTCTAAGCAAGAAGTGCCGCACTCTTTTCACAGGATCCATAGAAAATTAGATTTTGTTCAAAGGACACTTGCCTAAAGACATGCCGCACGGTCCTCAAGGAAATTGCACGGGCTGGGGAGGCGCCTCTCTCTTTAAATATACATATCTGGCTGAATTGCAATAATTGACTTACCTGAATTTAGGCAATTTTGGGATAGTTGCACCCACTAACCATCATTCCGCTGACGTCGCAGTGAGGTCGTTGTAATTTATCCATATGTATATATATATATCATATGTGTATATATATAATATGTATATGAGGCAGGCTCTAAATTATTGTTAAGATGTGTCTTCCGGGGTAAGTTAGAACGTCCCCTATCGTTTTCCACTCCGTGGAGCCTTTTGGTCTTACAGTTGGAATAGGTCATTTCTTGTGTTTTTTGATTCACTTTCAATCTTGATTTTGGGGTGATGAGCTCTGCATCTGTTCAAACGCTATCTGATTCGTTGTTTCTGTCACAACTTCCATGGTAAATCATGTAAAAAACCTGCGTAAGGAAAGGCAGCGGAAAGTAAAAGGGAGAGGAAGAGCAAAGGAAGAGGCAAGGAAGAGGAAAGGAAGAAGAAAGGANATCATGTAAAAAACCTGCGTAAGGAAAGGCAGCGGAAAGTAAAAGGGAGAGGAAGAGCAAAGGAAGAGGCAAGGAAGAGGAAAGGAAGAAGAAAGGAAGCGGAAGGGAAGAGGAAGGGAACGGGAAGGGAAGAGGACAGGAAAGGAAGAAGAAAGCAAGAGGAAAGGAAGAAAGGAAGACGAAAGAAAGAAGAAAGAAAGAAGAAAGGAAGAAGAAAGGAAGAAGAAAGGAAGAAGAAAGGAAGAAGAAAGGAAGAAGAAAGGAAGAAGAAAGGAAGAAGAAAGGAAGAGGAAGGGAAGAGGAAGGGAACGGGAAGGGAAGAGGACAGGAAAGGAAGAAGAAAGCAAGAGGAAAGGAAGAAAGGAAGAGGAAAGAAAGAAGAAAGGAAGAGGACAGGAAGAAAGGAAGAGGAAGGGAAGAGGAAGGGAACGGGAAGGGAGGACAGATATTCAAGCTTTGGGAGATGATGGTTTTGGGCATCTCCTGGGTAAGGACGAAAAAATGCTTTTTTGGGGTATCGTTGGGGTATCGTTAGGGTATCCGTTGAGTCCGGTCGGTTCTTCCGTGAAAATTATACTGCGCTATTATGCACGAATTTCTGACTTGTGTCCCAGCAGCCTGGTGCCCAGCAAACCCTCCCGAGCAGCTTGCAGCAGCAACCAACACTGCAGCAGCAGCCGACACTGCAGCAGCAGCAACACTGCAGCAGCAGCCAACACTGCAGCAGCAGCCAACACTGCAGCAGCAGCCGACACTGCAGCAGCAGCCAACACTGCAGCAGCAGCCAACACTGCAGCAGCAGCAACACTGCAGCAGCAGCCAACACTGCAGCAGCAGCCAACACTGCAGCAGCAGCCAACACTATAGCAGTAGCCAACACTGCAGCAGCAGTAGCTTCAACTATAGCTTGTCTAGTCTCCGAATCCCTGATTGGAGGATCGCCCAGCGTAATGACCTAACCTTGCAACATGGAGACTGATGGTTAGAAAGGCTGTTGCAGTATCAGTAAAATCCTGGTAAGATAAAGGGGTATCGTTTTTAGGACGTCCCCTATCGTTTTCCAAGCCAAATCCCAAAAAACACATCTGCAGTGAACGCTCCATATAAACTTAAATTACGATAATTTAGATCCCGGCTCATATATATATATATATGTATATATATATATATGTATATATATATATATAGATATATGTATATATAGATATATGTATATATATATATATATGTATATATATATATGTATATATATATATATATATATATCATGTCAGATGAATACAGAATGCTGTTGAATGACCCCGCCTGCTTCTTCGCATTGGAATCACATGGAGGCTGATTCTCCTGAGTGGAACAGCGAGCAGGGAAAATCCCCCAAATCTTGTGGTTGGCTAATATGATAGAAATGCTTCATATATGTTACTGTAATATAATGGTGAACATCTATAATCATCCAAATATTTATTGGGATTACATATCATCACGGGTGTCATGGACAGTGTGTAATCATGTAATCCCTTATCTAGTCATTAATGCCTCAACGTTGCTGGAGATCATAATTCATTCAAATCCGGTTTCAACCGCAACTCATGATGCCCTTTGTAAAACTATGTATGTATACATATAGTCATGCACAAGCATAGGAAACCCCCATATGCAGTGTCATATACAACAATCTCCACAGTGTTCACAGGGGGCCTTCATGGCTGCCGCGTTTCGATCTGCCATCTCTCCTGGCTTCGTTAGGGTTCGCCATCAAAACTGCTGGGATGATGATGGGATAAGCATGTTTTAACATCACATAATGATGGGATAATGATGGGATAATCTATGCATTTTTGGGGTTCAACTCTTCCGAAATGGGGACAAGAAAACAAAGAGAGAACCCCAAAATGAATATATTCAATACCAGAGCATGGTTTTGAGTAGAAGGATATAATATTGCAGGGAAGCGATTGTATTGCTGATAATGTTAGTAAGCATGCTTGCAGCCCTGGGCGAACCCAGCATGCATTAAGAGTTGGTACTAATCATACGTTGTATAAATATGTATAAATCATTACAAGTTGTAAGTGTCATAACTACTGACGAAATGGCATGCGCATCCAAGTGGGAACAGAAAGGACGTTATGCGTTCAAATCCAATATGCATTCTCCATGTTATTGTAGGTATATTTACTTGTATTTACAATTATTGGCTTCATATATTTGCCTAGATTCAGAGCACTTTTGAGGCCAAGGTAAATGAATTACACTACGGATGTTTGGAAATTGGGCTCCTAAACAATAAACACAAAGCGTGGTTGAGGGGCATATTTGACATTGATGTCAAGCAATGGCGTTTGAAATCCTGGACTTCCATCAGCAGCCCTGCCTGCCAGCACTTTCCACAACCCTAATGTTGGGACCCGCGGCGCGTATCAGAATGACTGCCGAAGATGAAGCGTCAATCTTTGTTTTTGAGAAGTGTTCCTTCATGTTCCTACCCTTGTGCGCAGCTGTGTTTCTATGGGCACATGTTGCCTGTTCCCACAGGACACGGCCTGCTCCCCCTGAGCCAAGCCTGAGGCACGCATGTTCCGTTGCGTCATGTTGCGTCCTTGCATGACCAGGCACCCTCCTGACTTGTCGTGTCCATCAGACTCTGCTCCGTGGCTTCTGTTGCCATCTTCAAAATTAAAAAGACTTAAAAAGGGCAGTCTAGTGGAGTCTTACGTCTTTCAAGATGTTTCAAGTGAGGCTACTCCTGACATGCCTTCTGACAGGGCCCGCCCTTAAGCTCAGAATTCAACGCCAACAGGGCATACGGTATTACCGTAAGTAGCCACATCTTTTCTGCACTTGCTCAAACAGAGGCTGAATGACTTCATCCGGCAGCTTTGCTCTCAGATGGAGCTTGGGTAAAGCATCACTCGGCAAGCAGCACCAAAGGCCTTGGGAGGAATGTTCTTGTTGAACTTGGCTCGCACCACACCGGAGTTGCCATGCGAA